>CM022761.1:32949916-32957416 GCA_012411365.1 Ameiurus melas | reverse complement strand
ACCGTTTTCTTACTTTCGACCATGAGAGCAACAGGAGGGCTCATACGGCTCGAAAGTTCAATGCTCAGTCCTCGGGTGCACTTGGAAACGTCCCTTAACACTTCAAAACAGACACAAATCTTTGAGACTTCAGCAGTCTTTCTCTTCTGGCTTATTATTCATAAACACTGTATTATCTTCCACTGTTATGCTGATGATACACAGCTGTATGTGTCAGCGAAGCCAGAGGACAGACAGAAGCTTAGTAAAGTTGAGGATTGTGTAAAGGACATTAGATGTTGGATGTTTATTAACTTCCTCCTACTTAATTCTGATAAAACAGATGAACTTGTATTAGGCCCACGTGTAACTAGAAGTAATCTTTCTGATCACATGGTTACTCTGGATGGACTTTCTGTTTCATCATGTACAGCAGTTAAAGACCTCGGAGTGATTATTGACTCCAGTCTATCATTTGATGCTCATGTAGATAATATTACTAGGATAGTCTTCTTTATATCAGAAATATTTCTAAGATAAGAAACATATTGTCACTACATGATGCAGAAATACTGGTTCATGCATTCGTCAGCTCTAGATTAGATTACTGTAATGTCTTACTGTCTGGATGTTCCAGGAGGAATATAAATAAACTCCAGTTAGTCCAGAATGCAGCTCCTAGAGTCCTAACTAGAACTAGAAGATACGACCACATCACCCCGATCTTATCCACACTGCATTGGCTCCCTGTAAAATCTCACATTAACTATAAAATACTTTTATTAACCTATAAAGCACTAAACGGTCTCGCGCCACAGCATCTGAGTGAACTTTTGGTCTTTTATGATCTGCCACGCCTACTCAGATCAAAAGGTGCAGGGTATTTGTTGGTACCTGTAATAGTGAAGGCTACAGCAGGGGGTAGAACTTTCTCTTACAAAGCCCCACAGTTATGGAACAGTCTTCCTATTAGTGTTCGGGACTCAGACACAGTCTCAGTGTTTAAGTCTAGGCTTAAAACCTATTTGTTTACTCAAGCTTACCCCGAATGACTTTCTTTTACACACTGTACACAGTCTTACCCATTACAGGTTAGTAAGCATACCTAATAATCTCTCCCTCTCTCCTTCTCCCAAAGAAACCTCCCTCTCCCTCTCTGCTTCTGTTGAGTCATACATGATTTTATGGAGATGCCAGTGATCCTGACCCTTTCTGCTCTCCGGACCTGCCTGATCCATCCTGATGTCCTACCTCTCATCTACTGGAGGCTACAGTACCATGGAAATGGTTTTGGACCTCAGTTCCACAAGGACGTTCTCGCTGTGGTTGCTGGGACTACGGTTGCTGCGATGACCTTGGGACTGCAATTACCACATGCAGTTTTACACTCAGGTCTCCTTTAGTGAACAGTGGACTAGTTCAACAAAGCAGTCTTCATATAACAACCATAAAAAACTTTCTTTTGCTTTCACACTATCTGTTGTTACCCAAATGAGGACGGGTTCCCTTCTGAGTCTGGTTCCTCTCAAGGTTTCTTCCTCATATCATCTTAGGGAGTTTTTCCTCACCACCGACTCCACCGGCTCACTCAAGGGATACATTCACACACTTAAAATCTCTATCCTGTGTTTATATGTTTCTGTGAAGCTGCTTTGAGACAACGTCCTCTGTTGAAAGTGCTAAACAAAGAAAATTTAATTGAAAGTCTTACATGCCCAATTTCCATATCCTTCACGATTTTGAGTGATGATCAAGGACATGGTGATCAGATCAGATTATCTGTGTGAAAAACTAGGTGGATAACTCATTTAGTGAGAGGAAGTCATCTTGGCAAGCAAGCTCTGTTTGAAACACTTCTGTTTAGCTTTGATGAAACACAGTCTTGCTAACTGCATATCATTGTCTCTGTACTTACATTTACATTTAATCATTTAGCAGACGCTTTTATCCAAAGCGACTTACAAATAATCAAAGCGATATATCAAGCAGGGAACAATACAAGTAGTGCTACTGTACAAGATCCATTAATAGAATACCAGAGGAAGCAACGTGTACAGAGTAGAGGTGTAAGTACATTGTCTGTGGTTTTTTATATATATATAAATATTTTTTTTTAGGAGTTGGTTAGGTGTTCAAGGAAGAGGTGGGTCTTTAGCTGTTTTTTGAAGATAGTGAGAGATTCTGCAGTCCGGATTGAGATCGGAAGAGCATTCCACCACTGGGGAACGGTATGTGTGAAGGTTCTGTAAAGGGACTTCACGCCTCGCTGAGTGGGAACTAAACGTACTTGTCCGCGGACAATGACGATAAAGTTTAACCTAACCGAACCTAACATCATTAATGTTGTTGTGTACTAAAATGACTTTTTTCCTTTAAAAGTGTGACACAGTAACAGACACAGTGAAGGTCTCTGAGTCTTCACTGTTTAACCAGCATGTTTAATATTACTGCAGAGATACAGTGTGACATTGTACAACAGAGTCAGAGATATAGTGTAATAAGTAATAAGACACAGTTTAAAACTCTACTGAACTCCACATTTATAAGTGTGTAAGAAATCTGTATGCTAAACATACCAGTCCAGTCTTACACACACCAACAAAAGATCATTTAATGCAAGGCTCAGAGAGAGAGATGAAAATGTCTAAATGATGTCTAAACAGTGAAAGAGTGCCACCTAAGCACAATGCCCACTATATCCAACAATGCAGCTCAGCCATTGCAGAGCGTCGGCTATAAAAGACATGTTAGCACTTCCTTTTCTTATAAGGTGCCATTACTTTTGTCCTGATTGAACAGCTAGCCTTATTTGTGTTAATTTATGCATTTGTTTTGAAATCACTTTCTAACTGAAATAAATACAAGTGATTAAAACTTGACAGAGGAATCCGCAGATGAAACCACAGTAATAATTAATAACAATTAAATAATTAATAATTATACGATGTGAAGATGATCAGTCAAGGTTCATAAGAGTGAGCTGCCCTATATGGAAATCTACATCCCCAGTAAAACATACTTTCTAATGGAAACTGGCTTAATGGTTTCCACCAGTAACCGATCATTAATGTTTCATGAAAACCAGTAGGCCAGGGATGGCCAATCTTATCAGCCAAGGGCTGGTGTTGGTGCAGGTTTTCATTCCAGTCCAGCAGGAGCCCCACCTGATTCCACCTGTTTAATTAGTTGATCTTGGCTTTCAGTAGAATCAGGTGTGGCTTCTGCTTGGTTAGAATGAAAACCTGCACCCACACCAGCCCTTACTAGATAAGATTGGAAACCCCTGCAGTAGGTAGATTCCGGTTAGGAATGTTTTTTTTCCCAGTATCTTCTTGAGACTGTCTGAGGAGCGTCCATATAAGACTAGAAGCACATAAGAGTCTGGATTTCTGCTTTGGTAAAAAAAAAAAAAAAAGTTAAGATGCCACAGTAAGGGAGTTTTCATTCAGTGAAACTAATAAAGCTCCTCAGACCAGATTGTATGAGTCCCGTCTCCATGATGTACGAGTTAGTGTAAGAACCCAGAGAGATGTGGACTCACTGAGAACAATGGCCACGGTGCTGATTCCAGACAGGCTGAATCCCGTCAGGAAGCGGAATGCTGCGAACATGATGAAACTGGTCGAGACAGCTGAAGCTATGCTGAAGATGATGGCAGAGATGTAGGAAACCAGCAGTATGGTCTTACGGCCGTACCTGAACATATAGAACATGAAATTAAAGACCGGAGGCAAAAGTGTTAGCCCCTCTCATGTCCACTTCAGCTGCTTTGAGATTTGTTTGTATCATGTAGCAAGAAATAAACAGGAATTAAATTATTCTGATTTTATTCTACTGAAAGAACATTTAGAGGTTCAAAGCATGAGTCAGAAATTGAAAGTTATAAATAAGAGACAAGTGTTTTTGGTAATGTCTCATATAAAATTCGTCTTACTTGTCAGAAAGAACACCAAAGAATACAGCCCCGAACATGACGCCAATGAAGAACACAGTGGCCAGTGCTTTAGTTAGTCCCTTTGTATTACACACTAGATCAAACTGAAGAGAAGCAAACACGTGAAGGACATTTTCCCATATTACTGATCTCACCCATAAAATTCCACATATTACCTGTGAGACCAAAGTGGACTTGAACATGCTGGAGTCGTACACCCATCCACTCTGACACGGAACCACAGGAAGTTCTGTAGTGTTAGATGCATTTGTCAGAAGATTAAACTGAGGTTGTACGAACATGTGACAGGAAGTGAAGGTTCCATCATCCTGTTTAGGAATGCTGATAGTCAGTCTCTCGTCTTGGGTCAGCGTCTCAAAAACTCCATGAGAGTCCAGAGAGCTGATGTTGCAGTGATGGGACGGTGTTGCAGCGATGAAGTTATTCAGCAGGAAGTGACCCGGGAGGGTCATGCGTGGGAGCACCATCAACATAAAGAGCCAAATCTGGTAACGTCCAAAGCCATCAACCTCATCCAGAATGTTCTCAAACTTCATCCTGAGCTGAAAAATTTATTACGTTAATCGATCCTGAAAAATGTCTGGGTTACGCATGTAACCCTGTTCTCTGAGAAGGGAACGAGACGTTGCATGAGCTTCACGCTGTGGGAAATGCCCTCGCATGTGACCAGTATCTGAAGCTTGTGTAACCTCAAGCCTATTTACAGGCCTGCCTTGATCAGGTGAAATGGCAATTAAGTGCATCACGTGATATAAAAACGGCACCTGTGAACCACACTGTCAGCCTCTATTCTCTGAAGCGAAGACGCAATTCAGACATAATCCAGACGTTCCCATTCAAAGGGAATGAGATTACTCACTCCATCATACCGAGGGTACGGCCTGTTCAAAAAGACCCGAGCCCAAGGGTCACTGCAAGACAATCGAGCCCAGGGTGGAATGTATTTCCAGATTGTAAAATCTAATGAGTGTGTGCGGCGTAGACCAACCCACCACAACACACACATCCTGTAAGGATACCCCTTTGGACAAAGCCTTCAAGGAGGCGAGCCCCCCAGTGGAATGAGCCCTTATGCCCAGAGGCGTAGCGAGACCACGCACCTCATAAACAATAGAGATTGCTTCCACTATCCAATTAGACATGCTTATGTCCCCTGATACGTCCCTCTTTGGTCCCTCAGAACTGCTCCTTCTTTGTCTGATTGGCCTTTATGATCATTCTCAGATCCGGCCTATTAGCAGGCTGCAACTGTAGTGTATTTAGTAAATGCATAAAAGTTTAGCTTGTGGTGCCATGACCAAGGATCATTTCTTTTTATAAGAAATAAATGATCTAAGAAATATACAGTATTATAATACATTATTTTCTATTGTTATAAACCTTACAGAAACTCTTCCTTTTTCATGAACCCTTATATCAATGATCAGGGTTAATAAATGTATCTTTTTATATACTTCTATACACGTAGATATTAGTAATAAATTAAAATCATTTAAATATTATACTTTAAGCTTAATTTATTCTAGTGGATCCTCAGTAAAGCAGAAGAAACTCTTTATCTTCTCCACCAGTTGCTCTGTATTAAGTTCATAACCAGTGTTTTACTGCAGGAGGTCCAGATGTCTGCTGTGAACATCTGCACAAACAGTCTCACATTGAACCTTTAAATTAAAGCATCGGAAACATGCCTTCAGAGCAAACAGTACTACATTTACTACAGGACTGTGGAATCATGAAGTTGTTCAGATAAAGCTTCTGTTTAACAAACTAAATTGACGGCGTGTGATGAAATCCAGCATCATGTGAGTGAATTCACACAGAGTTTAACATTAACACGAGAAGACGCTGAGTAAGCTCGTTATTCAGAATCTATGTCTGCTTCGCTTTGATCAGGTTTCTTTGTCCTACACATGATACGACACATGTAAAGCGTTATATGCTCCAATCACAATCTGTTCTTCCTTCCTGATGAAACGTAAGTCTCTTATTGAATTCTCTTGAACACAGTGTCTCACCTCGGTGTGGTTTTATCTGTTTCTGGGCTTCTGGCACTTTCACCCACAGAAACGCTGAGACTGGAATCTTTCTGAAGTCTGGACACAACTTTAACTGGAGAAAACGAATGAAATACTGCAGAAGGCAGGCTTCATATCTCCAGGATAATAATAGTTTAAACGTGTAAAAGTGTTTATTTTGAGACTTTGGAGCTTATTCTGTTTTTTTATTTTGTTGCTGTGGACTGAATTATTCACAGTGCAGTAGAAGAAGAGAGAGAGAGAGAGAGAGAGAGAGAGCATGACTGAGTGCTGAAGCAGACCCTGATGTCTAATTTCCTTCAGTGGAGTGTCTTTGTGAGATTTGAGATTGTAGGTGTGTTTACTCACCTGTTTTTGGTGTTTCCTCTCGGTACCATGCAGGATGAGATCTGCTCCTTAAACAGTGTACATTTACTTTATCAGTCCTCCTCCTTATCCTCTGCTTCATCTCTGCTCCAGTCTCGACCACTCAGCTCTTACAGATTTGAATATTCAAATGAGACACTCCAAAGTGTTTAATAGCTTTATGGACTTTACTTTTTTAAATTTTATTCTGTAAAAGATATAATGAGTCAAAGGGAGACAGAAAAATGATTTAATATAATAAAGAATTAATATAGAATTAAAATGTACAGTGTTATTTTTTTATCCTATTATATTTTATACTTATATTATTAGCCCTCAGATATATATATATATATATATATATATATATATATATATATATATATATAAAATTTTGTATCTTGCTAGCTAACGTGTAGATTATGAATAAAGCTGTTGTTAGTTAGCCTTAGCTAATGATTTCCTTGGTGAAACAGGCACTAGAATATCATCGGGAACTAAAATCAGTGTGTGATTGAGAAGTTTTTCATTTAAACTAGCAGTTATTAAACCCTTGATTAAAAAACCTGACCTCGGCCCGTCTCAACTGTCCAGCTATAGAACAATATCAAATCTCCCCTTCATCTCGAAGATCTTAGAAAAGGTTGAACACAGCAGTTCTGCTCGTACGTACACAGGAACAACATTCATGAAATGTATCAGTCAGGATTTAGACCTCATCATAGCACAGAGACAGCGTTAGTTAAAGTAGTAAATGACCTTCTACTGACCTCTGATCAGGGTTGTGTCTCGCTGCTTGTGTTACTCGACCTTAGTGCAGCTTTTGATACTATAGATCAGTGGTCCCCAACCCCCGGTCCGGGCCCGGTACCGGTCCATGGGTCATTTGGTACCGGGCCACACAGAAAGAATAAATAACTTACATTATTTCCGTTTTATTTATTATCTGGATCTGAAAAATTAGCGGATTCTCTCCGTTACATCCTTCTACGACTCACTCTTGACGCATGTCAAGATGCTTGTCTCTGTCACGTGATACGTTGAAACCTTACCATAGAGACCAGAGAGCGTTAGGGGGGAGAGACGATGTTACGAGGACGCTGCTAATAAAGCTGCGATTTCACATTGGATTCACGTTTATTATTAAATTTTAAAAAGACCCCAGTTTTTATGCCGGACGTATCA
>CM022761.1:32932416-32939916 GCA_012411365.1 Ameiurus melas | reverse complement strand
TGAGCGTCAAACATCAGCACCGTGGACAAGAAATCCACTCGCTTTACCTTAGACTCCACATCCAGAGGCTCCTACAGAGCAGAGAGCACAGCAGCAGAGGCGCTAGTCAATGACATTGATCAAATTAGGAGTTACATGTGTTTATTTATAAACTTTTCTTTTAAAAACTAAATTCACAATGATGTCATAAGGGCTAAAAATAGAATTTTCTGATTTTAAATAATGAAAATTAGAGTTAAATAACAGTGTAATGTGGACTAACATCGATTCACAAACACGGGAGATTCACGTTCACACCTAATCAATAAATAAAAGAACATTTCGAGATCAATATCTCGTTATATCTCGTGATTAAAACCATGGCTAGTTTCAGCTCTATAAGAGGTTAGTGTATAAATGGTATAAGCTAACACTGGAGACTCCTTCCATAAACCTCACACAAACATCTCCTTACTGAATTAACACATTATTTAATCTGTGTATTATCAGTAGAGAGTGTGCTGTACACGTCCCTGTGAACGGGCCGTTACCATAGAAACCATAACGTATCAGAAAGAGTACATTAATATAAACCTGCGCTACTGTCAGAGCCGCTGTTATAGAGAACTCATCACCACCTCCTGACCAATCAGAGCGCAGAACTCGCTGTGGAGTAAAATATTAAGTAATAAAAGTAATAAACAGAACAGAGTGGTGTTCAGTGATCCTGTGGACGAATTCGTGGAGTTTCATTAAATAATAAGGTAAAAGGCACAGTCTTTTTTTTAATAAGCTCTTTTTATTGATTTATTTTTTACATCCTAAAAAAAAGTTTGTAGCCTGTTAGTGATGTGCAGAGGAACAGCGTGTGTTTATACAGCCAGGTTCTGTCACGTTCATCTAGCAGCATGAAGATGATTTTATTATAAAATCTGTAAATACATGCTTTATTTAACCCTATATACTGTACATATATATGTATATATCTATATTACAGGTGTATTATACAGAGTACAGCGACAGCGACTTATAAACACACACACACACACACACACGTGGGAGGAGCGGTGTGCAGTCACAGCCAGCGTGACAGTGTGGTGTCTCATGACTTGCGATGGTTTAATACAGAAACGATCAGGTGTGAAAGTCAGTGATGATCAGAAGCGTGGAGATTTCAGACGTTAACTGGGACTTCAGAAAGAGAAATAAAGCAGGACGGACTTCAGAGAGAAATCTCTTACTTTCAGAAGAACGTGATGAATGTTTAGTAAAACGATGGAAGGTCTCCGGGGTTTTATTACTCGGTGTGATATCGCAGCGACACGTCAAGTGCTCGGCTTTCGCTCTCTATTCATTACTCTTCTTATTTTAATTAAATAATGATAATGAGCCTTTTTTTTTAAATCACGTGTACATTACAGCATCTTTGCTTCGCATACCCCAGCATGTCAGGATTTAGTTGGGGTCAGAGTGCACGGTCAGCTATGAAACAGCGCCCCCTGGAGCGGAGAGGGTTAAGGGCAGCTTGGCAGTGCTGGGGCTCGAACCCCCGACCTCCCGATCAGTAACCCACCACTAACCCCGACGAATAAAGCAGTGGTTTATCTGCTGGTCACGTGAACAGGGTTCAGAACGTTATCGTCACGTGCGTGATGCAGGAGGAGTTTAACGTGTCCACATACAGCACCGTGTAAAACTCTCAGGTACTCCACGTTATCTTTAATACACATTTCCTTATAGATGTTTATTTTAGGACGTCTGTATTACCGAGTCTGTACAAAAGCACTTTATATTTCCAAACATTACTATTTGGATAAAAAGGTCAACGTTGCAGAAGGATGTTCGTGTCAGTAAAGAAAGCGGCGTATTTACGTAACGTTACGGATCAGTTCTGTAGAGAACTGCTGAAGGTGACCTGAGACTGCTGAAGCGCTGCCGAGTCACAGCGGAGACTGACTGTGTTTAGTGCACTACTGTGTCCTCTAGTGCTCTTTGTGCCTGAGGTCTTCACACAATACTGTACATTTTAAACTTCTTTAACAAATAAATAACCACACGTTAAAATCCTCCACAAGGTTTTTATAAGTGCACGCGCTCCAGATGTGTTTGTGTTGATTAAAGTGTCATGATACTGAGTTTAACATCCCGTCTGTGTGTGATCCTGTTTAATACTAATGAGAATTATACAAATTAAAGACACACTGGAGGAACGTTTAACTTCCTGTTCTTATAAACCATGAATAATGAAAGAGCTCAGTCAGTGAGGGGGAAAAGAATTCATTACAAGACATTCTGTGACCTTACATTAACGATGCTCTCTAGCAGACGAGTTCGGGGACTCAGATCAGATTCAGATCAGATTCAGATCAGATTCAGATCAGATTCAGATCAGATTGGGATCAGATTCGTTGTATGAAGTCATATTTATTTATTAATTCGTTGTATGAAGTCATTATTTATTAAGGACAAAAGAAATTAGAGTGCATTCACTTTATAAATGACAAACACTGAAAGTGCACGTGTGTGTGTGTGTGTGTGTGTGTGAGAGAGAGAAAGTGTGTGTGTGAGTGTGTATGAGTGTGAGAGTGAGTGTGTGTGTGTGTGTGTTTGTGTGTGTTTGTGTGTGAGAGAGAAAGTGTGTGTGTGTGTGTGTGTGTGTGTGTGTGTACGTGTGTGTGTGAGTGTGAGTGTGTGTGTGTGTAAACTCTGCTGAGTTTAGGAAGACGTTGTAGTAGTGAAGGTGAGAGTCTGATGGATCTGCAGTGACCGAGTTTCAGCCTCAATGTGCAAAATAAGGAGAGGAGACTTCCTCTGACTGACTGACGGAGACGTCCCATAAACAAACAAACAAACAAACAAACAAACAAACAAACAAACAAACTTTCCTCATGTAGAGACAGCAGCTGTTGCTCAGACACATGACGAGCGTAAAGAGAACATCAGTGTGTAAACCCAGTCAGTGTCTCTGTGTGTGATCATACAAACACACTCACCCCTACTTCCAATTAAACACACATCTGTATTAGATGAAAAAAAAAGAACAGGAGTTTACAATGAGCAGAGTGTGTGTGTGTGTGTGAGTGTGTGTGTGTGAGAGTGTGTGTGAGAGTCTGTGTGTGTGTGTGTGTGTGAGTGTGTGTGTGTGTGTGTTTGTGTGTGTGTGAATGTGTGTGTGTGTGTGTGTGTGTGTGTGAGAGTGTGTGTGAATGTGTGTGTGTGTGTGAGTGTGTGAGAGTGTGTGTGAATGTGTGTGTGTGAGTGTGTGAGAGAGTGTGAGAGAGTGTGTGTGTTCTGTCTTATATTTACCCATTAACATCCAGATGATTTCCCACAATGCACTGTGTTCTCATGCTGCATACTCACAGATACAGAATACCCATGATGCACTTTTGCACATTTATAACATATAAGGCCACGCCCACCGGCTCTGAGTAACCCTGCCCCTAAAGGTGAAACTCTGCAAGGCGTGTGATTCTGATGTAAACTGTGATTGTGTGTAAAACCATGTCTCCCTCACGTCTTTTCTCTGACACACACATCACACACACACACACACATCACACTTGGCTTTAGGTGTGTTTATGCTGTGAAATACACACAACATGCAAAAAGAAAAAGAATAATAAAATACAATCATTTGTTCAATGGAAAATCTTCAAGTAGAAGCGTGTGCATATAATCATCCCATTACACGTGAAAGAGACGTGATGTTCCTCCCAAAAACAGATATTGCCTTCATGTCTATTGCCCTTTATACAGCCTATAATATATACATTCTATATATTCATATAACGTGTATATATATATATATACACAGTTCCCTCTATTAATATTGGCACCCTTGGTAAATATGAGCATGAGCTAATATGAAAATTTTCATTATTTAACCTTTTAATCTTTTGTTCAAAACATTCACAAAAATACTCTGCTCTCATGGTTATCAAACACAACACAGGTTTATCCAAACAAAATGGTTAAATATAGGTGTTCAACAATTATTGGCACCCTTTAGGTCAATACTTTGCCGAGATAACATCTCGGAGTCTTCTCCTATAATGCCTGATGAGGTTGGAGAATACATGGAGATGTTTTATCCACTCGAACCGTCCTCTTCACAGTGTGTTGAGACGATATAGACACGCGTCCAACTCCAGGTCGATTCAGAACATTTCCAGTTGACTGGAACTTCTTAATTATTGCCCTGATGGTGGAAACGGGTATTTTCAATGCTTCTATTTTCTTATAGCCACGCCCCATTCTGTGAAACTCAACAACCTTTTGCTGCACATCACAGCTACATTCCTCGCTCTTACCCATCGTTATGAATGACTAAGGGAATTTTGTCCTGTGTGTTACCTCATATTTATACCCCTGTGAAACAGGAAGTCATGATTGAACAATTTCCTGTTCCTAGTCACACAGCTGTACATTTTTAAAAAAATATATCAATGGGAATATTCTTACATATACATATATATCCATCCATCCATCTTCTACCACTTACTCCTTTTCAGGGTCACAGGGAACCTGGAGCCTATCCCAGGGAGCATAGGGCACAAGGCGGGGTACAGCCTGGACAGGGTGCCGTTTAACAAGCATACTTTTGAATAAACCTGTGTTGTGTCTGATCTCCACGAGAGCAGAGTATTTTTGTGATATTTTTTTTAAACTAAAGATCAAAAGGTTAAACAATAAAGAAAATTTTCATGGCCTTTTTTTTACTCATATTTACCAAGGGTGCCAATATTAATGGAGGGTGGTGTATGTACACACACAGCATTTTATATCACACACACTCCATTCAGAAGTGGAGATAATGCAGCAGCGCTTTAAAATAAATAAACGTCTGAGTTCACGAAAAAAAACTACAAATATTTTACTCCTTTAATGATGATGATGATTATTATTATTATTATTATTATTATTATTATTATTATTCATTGTTGATTATTATAAACAAATCCACAGCTCATTATAGGTTTCATTTATAAACGATAAATGAATCATAAACTAAAAGAAACTGGATTTTGAATCATTGAGTTAAACGTTTGTATCGGTGTTATAATTTATTCACCAATTATCAACACTGTCATAACTGTATAAACAATTTCATTAACACTGCATCATCACTGAATTACAACTTTAATGAGTGTGTAAAAAATGATATTTTGCAAAAATGACAATAAACAATAAACATATAAAGTACAAAATAAAAACTTTGAGTGATGATTTAGTCACTTATTAATTCTGGATTTTATTCCCAGTGAATTTAACTTTCATTATACTCGGTTTAAATTGTTATTTTCTGATCATTAAATAAAATCTGATCTTGGTCGTGAACTCAGACGTTTGAGACTGCAGGTGTACGTGTTAGCTACGATGCTAACATTAACACAGTTCCTCTGCAGTCAAATTCAAACACACCTCCTCACAGAAGTCCGTCATCTCTCTCCTTCGTTTCAGTGACATCAGCAGGAGTCTGTTTGTGGGCGGGGCTTCGCTATGAACAATACGTAATCCAGTTTAAATTGTAACTCTTGTTAGCCAGCTAGCTAAAGTTAAAGATTACGAGCGGAAGTTAAAAGAGATCAGGTTAACTTGCGTTACACAGACGCTTAACAAAATAAAATAAATGTGCACATTTCTAAGACTTCCATATATGGAATTAATGTCCTGCACACACTCCTGCCTAGCATCTTAAAGCCACGCCCACTCAGACCTGCTCAGATTTCCTTATATGGCCTCAAAGCCACACCCACAGACAAACGCTGTGTTGATTAAAACATCCTCCGGGTTTTAAACGTGACTCCGTGACAAGTGTTAAAACTCCCACCCGATTGGCCAATATTATACAACATTACAGACGAACTCATTTGCATAAAGTCGAGCTGTGCTGAACGTTCACCGCCGCACGTGGAGCGAGATTTCATCTGGAACGTGCAGGAGAACCGTAACACACTCACTTACTGCAACAAGCACGAGAGTGTGTTCACGCTTCTGTTTACAAGAAACATCCCGGTGGAATTCCTCACTTTTATCATGGAAGACGAGATTGTAATGACGTTCTGTGACACACACACAAACACACACACACACACACACACACACACACAAACACTCACACACACACACACACACACACACACACACACACACACACACACACAACACACACACAAGACACACACACACACACACACACACACACACACACACACACACACAAACACAAGCACACACACACACAACCACACACACAAACACACACAAACACACACACACACAAACACACACACACGCACACAAACACACACACACACACACACACACACACACACAACCACACACGCACAAACACTCACACACACACACACACACACACACAAACACAAATATACACACACACACTATTGTGTAACTAATCTTTCTAGATTTTTCTTCTTCAATAAACATTGTTAATATCTTGCGTGTTGTTGAATATAAATCGGTGCTAGTGCTCGCTACACATTACTTTCGAATGCACGCTTTTTTCCTTAAATTCGAAAATCCGAAGTTGGAATTTTTGGTTCATCCTAATGTAAACAATCACGCATGTAAACACGACGAGTGATATCGAGGTCAGCAAAAATGATCGGTCACGTCCGTATATCATACGATAAGTCGATTATCACAACAGACCTAGGCACGGTTCTCCGTGTGGGTTCTCTAAAGCGTAACCAGAGGCTCTGTGATCTTCTCACTTAATTACAGAACTGAAAATCTCAATCAGTCTCTATCAAAACTACTCCAGCTGTAAACGGGTCAACTGGACCCTAACGAAACCGTCCAGGAAAACGGGTTCTGCAAGTGAAAAGCTCAGAAATGTTAGTAATGTTCTGCAAGCGGGTTTTAAAGATAAAGACCTCTCTATCTGTAAAGAGGCCGAGAGCTGCTGCTCTAGAGGAACGTGTTTACGTTACAGAAGAAAAGTTCAACCTAGGTCTCTAGATTCCATAACCAACCTGACAGGGTTTCAGAGAAGGTTCCAAGTAGAACGTCTTAAAGAAGCTAAAAACTGTTACGTATCCAAAGTACCCATGTTCCTCAGAGTGTAAGTACACTGAGGTCAGATCTCCTTCATGGCGGGTTCACCTGGGCCACACTCGGGTTCAGATCCATCCTGTCATACATGTAAAAGAATTCTTTGGTCCAGAGTTAAGATCGGCAGTTACGATGCAGAGCACGAACGCTGCTGTGATGTTCGTCTAAAACACACCAATAGGAGGACGACAAACTCACGGGACAGTTACGAATACGGTAGCAGTGATGGAGAAACGTAAACAAAACATGCTAATTACCTCCAGCTCACTATGAGGAATCTGTGTGTTTACACAGCGCAGTAACTAAACACATATCGTCAAATCGGCTTGATTTATCACTTACTGGCGGTGTGGGCGTGTCAACACGGTCTGGCGGTATGGGCGTGTCACTATCGTCTGGCATCATGGCCATATCATTACATTCTGTCACTGTGGGCGTGTC
>CM022761.1:32904916-32919916 GCA_012411365.1 Ameiurus melas | reverse complement strand
AGAGAGAGACCGTCAGAGACAGACAGACAGAGAGAGACACAGACAGAAAAAGAGAGACAGAGAGAGTGAGAGAGAGACAGACAGGCCAGTGAGAGATGGAGAGAGAGACAGACAGAGAGAGACACAGATGTTTTATTAGCACATTAACTACCGTAGTTATAAATTATAAACTACTATAGTACCTAATTCAATAAAAAATCAATCAAGGTGGTCCAATCGAATTGTGGGCGTGTCCTTATATTATTACACAATGATTGACAGGTTCTCTCAATAAAACTGAAGCTGATTCTGAGGGGTGTTTGTGGAGAAGAAGATCTGAGGTGTTTGTGGAGAAGAAGATCGAGGTGTGTTTGTGGAGAAGAAGATCTGAGGTGTGTTTGGTAGAAGAAGATCTGAGGTGTGTTTGTGGAGAAGATCTGAGGTGTGTTTGGTAGAAGAAGATCTGAGGTGTGTTTGGTAGAAGAAGATCTGAGGTGTGTTTGTGGAGAAGATCTGAGGTGTGTTTGGTAGAAGAAGATCTGAGGTGTGTTTGTGGAGAAGATCTGAGGTGTGTTTGTGGAGAAGAAGATCTGAGGTGTGTTTGTGGAGAAGAAGATCTGAGGTGTGTTTGTGAAGAAGATCTGAGGTGTGTTTGTGAAGAAGATCTGAGGTGTCTTTGGTAGAAGAAGATCTGAGGTGTGTTTGTGGAGAAGATCTGAGGTGTGTTTGGTAGAAGAAGATCTGAGGTGTGTTTGGTAGAAGAAGATCTGAGGTGTGTTTGTGGAGAAGATCTGAGGTGTGTTTGTGGAGAAGAAGATCTGAGGTGTGTTTGGTAGAAGAAGATCTGAGGTGTGTTTGTGGAGAAGATCTGAGGTGTGTTTGGTAGAAGAAGATCTGAGGTGTGTTTGGTAGAAGAAGATCTGAGGTGTGTTTGTGGAGAAGATCTGAGGTGTGTTTGTGGAGAAGAAGATCTGAGGTGTGTTTGGTAGAAGAAGATCTGAGGTGTGTTTGTGGAGAAGATGATCTGAGGTGTGTTTGTGGAGAAGAACTGAGGTGTGTTTGTGGAGAAGAAGATCTGAGGTGTGTTTGTGGAGAAGAAGATCTGAGGTGTCTTTGGTAGAAGATCTGAGATGTGTTTGTGGAGAAGATGATCTGAGGTGTGTTTGTGGAGAAGAAGATCTGAGGTGTCTTTGGTAGAAGAAGATCTGAGGAGTGTTTGTGGAGAGGAAGATCTGAGGTGTGTTTGTGGAGAAGATCTGAGGTGTGTTTGGTAGAAGAAGATCTGAGGTGTGTTTGGTAAAAGAAGATATGAGGTGTGCTTGTGGAGAAGAAGATCTGAGGTGTCTTTGGTAGAAGAAGATCTGAAGTGTCTTTGGTAAAAGAAGATCTGAGGTGTGTTTGTGGAGAAGAAGATCTGAGGTGTCTTTGGTAGAAGAAGATCTGAAGTGTCTTTGGTAGAAGAAGATCTGAGGTGTGTTTGGTAGAAGAAGATCTGAGGTGTGTTTATGGAGAAGAAGATCTGAGGAGTCTTTGGTAGAAGAAGATCTGAAGTGTGTTTGGTAGAAGAAGATCTGAGGTGTGTTTATGGAGAAGAAGATCTGAGGTGTCTTTGGTAGAAGAAGATCTGAAGTGTCTTTGGTAGAAGAAGATCTGAGGTGTGTTTGGTAGAAGAAGATCTGAGGTGTGTTTGGTAGAAGAAGATCTGAGGTGTGTTTGTGGAGAAGAAGATCTGAGGTGTCTTTGGGAGAAGAAGATCTGATGTGTGTTTGTGGAGAAAAAGATCTGAGGTGTGTTTGTGAAGAAGATCTGAGGTGTGTTTGTGGAGAAGAAGATCTGAGGTGTCTTTTGCAGACGAAGATCTGAGGTGTGTTTGGTAGAAGAAGATCTGAGGTGTGTTTGGTAAAAGAAGATATGAGGTGTGCTTGTGGAGAAGAAGATCTGAGGTGTGTTTGTGGAGAAGAAGATCTGAGGTGTGTTTGGTAGAAGAAGATCTGAGGTGTGTTTGTGGAGAAGAAGATCTGAGGTGTGTTTGTGGAGAAGGAGATCTGACGTCTGTTTGTGGAGAGGAAGATCTGAGGTGTGTTTGTGGAGAAGATCTGAGGTGTGTTTGTGAAGAAGATCTGAGGTGTCTTTGGTAGAAGAAGATCTGAGGTGTTTGTGGAGAGGAAGATCTGAGGTTTGTTTGTGAAGAAGATCTGAGGTTTGTTTGTGAAGAAGATCTGAGGTGTGTTTGTGAAGAAGATCTGAGGTGTCTTTGGTAGAAGAAGATCTGAGGTGTTTGTGGAGAGGAAGATCTGAGGTGTGTTTGTGGAGAGGAAGATCTGTGGTGTTTTTGGTAGAAGAAGATCTGAGGTGTGTTTGTGGAGAAGAAGATCTGAGGTGTGTTTGGTAGAAGAAGATCTGAGGTGTGTTTGGTAGAAGAAGATCTGAGGTGTGTTTGGTAGAAGATGATCTGAGGTGTGTTTGGTAGAAGAAGATCTGAGGTGTGTTTGTGGAGAAGAAGATCTGAGGTGTCTTTGTGGAGAAGAAGATCTGAAGTGTCTTTGGTAGAAGAAGATCTGAAGTGTCTTTGGTAGAAGAAGATCTGAGGTGTGTTTGGTAGAAGAAGATCTGAGGTGTGTTTGTGGAGAAGAAGATCTGAGGTGTGTTTGTGGAGAAGATCTGAGGTGTGTTTGTGGAGAAGAAGATCTGAGGTGTGTTTGGTAGAAGAAGATCTGAGGTGTGTTTGTGGAGAAGAAGGTCTGAGGTGTGTTTGGTAGAAGAAGATCTGAGGTGTGTTTGTGGAGAAGAAGATCTGAGGTGTGTTTGTGGAGAAGGAGATCTGACGTCTGTTTGTGGAGAGGAAGATCTGAGGTGTGTTTGTGGAGAAGAAGATCTGAGGTGTGTTTGTGAAGAAGATCTGAGGTGTGTTTGTGGAGAAGAAGATCTGAGGTGTCTTTTGTAGACAAAGATCTGAGGTGTGTTTGATAGAAGAAGATCTGAGGTGTGTTTGGTAGAAGAAGATCTGAGGTGTGTTTGTGGAAAAGATCTGAGGTGCCTTTGGTAGAAGAAGATCTGAGGTGTCTTTGGTAGAAGAAGATCTGAGATGTGTTTGTGGAGAAGAAGATCTGAGGTGTCTTTGGTAGAAGAAAATCTGAGGTCTGTTTGTGAAGAAGATCTGAGGTGTGTTTGTGGAGAAGAAGATCTGAGGTGTGCTTGTGGAGAAGAAGATCTGAAGTGTGTTTGTGGAGAAGAAGATCTGAAGTGTGTTTGTGGAGAAGAAGATCTGAGGTGTCTTTGGGAGAAGAAGATCTGATGTGTGTTTGTGGAGAAAAAGATCTGAGGTGTGTTTGTGAAGAAGATCTGAGGTGTGTTTGTGGAGAAGAAGATCTGAGGTGTCTTTTGTAGACGAAGATCTGAGGTGTGTTTGGTAGAAGAAGATCTGAGGTGTGTTTGGTAAAAGAAGATATGAGGTGTGCTTGTGGAGAAGAAGATCTGAGGTGTGTTTGTGGAGAAGAAGATCTGAGGTGTGTTTGGTAGAAGAAGATCTGAGGTGTGTTTGTGGAGAAGAAGATCTGAGGTGTGTTTGTGGAGAAGGAGATCTGACGTCTGTTTGTGGAGAGGAAGATCTGAGGTGTGTTTGTGGAGAAGAAGATCTGAGGTGTGTTTGTGGAGAAAAAGATCTGAGGTGTGTTTGTGAAGAAGATCTGAGGTGTCTTTGGTAGAAGAAAATCTGAGGTCTGTTTGTGAAGAAGATCTGAGGTGTGTTTGTGGAGAAGAAGATCTGAGGTGTGCTTGTGGAGAAGATCTGAAGTGTGTTTGTGGAGAAGAAGATCTGAAGTGTGTTTGTGGAGAAGAAGATCTGAAGTGTGTTTGTGGAGAAGAAGATCTGAGGTGTGTTTGTGGAGAAGAAGATCTGAGGTTTGTTTGTGAAGAAGATCTGAGGTGTGTTTGTGAAGAAGATCTGAGGTGTCTTTGGTAGAAGAAGATCTGAGGTGTTTGTGGAGAGGAAGATCTGAGGTGTGTTTGTGGAGAGGAAGATCTGTGGTGTTTTTGGTAGAAGAAGATCTGAGGTGTTTTTGGTAGAAGAAGATCTGAGGTGTGTTTGTGGAGAAGAAGATCTGAGGTGTGTTTGGTAGAAGAAGATCTGAGGTGTGTTTGGTAGAAGACGATCTGAGGTGTGTTTGGTAGAAGAAGATCTGAGGTGTGTTTGTGGAGAAGAAGATCTGAGGTGTCTTTGTGGAGAAGAAGATCTGAAGTGTCTTTGGTAGAAGAAGATCTGAAGTGTCTTTGGTAGAAGAAGATCTGAGGTGTGTTTGGTAGAAGAAGATCTGAGGTGTGTTTGTGGAGAAGAAGATCTGAGGTGTGTTTGTGGAGAAGATCTGAGGTGTGTTTGTGGAGAAGAAGATCTGAGGTGTGTTTGGTAGAAGAAGATCTGAGGTGTGTTTGTGGAGAAGAAGGTCTGAGGTGTCTTTGGTAGAAGAAGATCTGAGGTGTGTTTGTGGAGAGGAAGATCTGAGGTGTGTTTGTGGAGAAGAAGATCTGAGGTGTGTTTGTGGAGAAGAAGATCTGAGGTGTGTTTGTAAAGAAGAAGATCTGAGGTGTGTTTGTGAAGAAGATCTCAGGTGTCTTTGGTAGAAGATCTGAGGTGTTTGTGGAGAGGAAGATCTGAGCTGTGTTTGTGGAGAGGAAGATCTGAGGTGTCTTTGTGGAGAAGAAGATCTGAGGAGTCTTTGGTAGAAGAAGATCTGAGGTGTGTTTGTGGAGAAGAAGATCTGAGGTGTCTTTGGTAGAAGAAGATCTGAGGTGTGTTTGTGAAGAAGATCTCAGGTGTCTTTGGTAGAAGATGATCTGAGGTGTTTGTGGAGAGGAAGATCTGAGGTGTGTTTGTGGAGAGGAAGATCTGAGGTGTCTTTGGTAGAAGAAGATCTGTGGTGTTTTTGGTAGAAGATCTGAGGTGTGTTTGGTAGAAGAAGATCTGAGGTGTGTTTGTGGAGAAGAAGATCTGCGGTGTGTTTGTGGAGAAGAAGATCTGAGGTGTCTTTGGTAGAAGAAGATCTGAGGTGTGTTTGGTAGAAGAAGATCTGAGGTGTGTTTGTGGAGAAGAAGATCTGAGGTGTGTTTGTGAAGAAGAAGATCTGAGGTGTGTTTGTGAAGAAGATCTGAGGTGTCTTTGGTAAAAGAAGATCTGAGGTGTGTTTGTGGAGAGGAAGATCTGAGGTGTGTTTGAGGAGAGGAAGATCTGTGGTGGTTTTGGTAGAAGAAGATCTGAGGTGTTTTTGGAGAAGAAGATCTGAGGTGAGTTTGTGGAGAAGAAGATCTGAGGTGTGTTTGGTAGAAGAAGATCTGAGGTGTGTTTGGTAGAAGAAGATCTGAGGTGTCTT
The DNA here is from genome assembly GCA_012411365.1 of Ameiurus melas. NCBI lineage: Eukaryota > Metazoa > Chordata > Actinopteri > Siluriformes > Ictaluridae > Ameiurus > Ameiurus melas. The sequence goes on along the minus strand of CM022761.1, from coordinate 32,914,574 downwards.
TGGTAGAAGAAGATCTGAAGTGTCTTTGGTAGAAGAAGATCTGAGGTGTGTTCGTGAAGAAGATCTCAGGTGTCTTTGGTAGAAGAAGATCTGAGGTGTTTGTGGAGAGGAAGATCTGTGGTGTTTTTGGTAGAAGAAAATCTGAGGAATTTTTGGTAGAAGAAGATCTGAGGTGTGTTTGGTAGAAGAAGATCTGAGGTGTGTTTGTGGAGAAGAAGATCTGAGGTGTCTTTGGGAGAAGAAGATCTGAGGTGTGTTTGTGGAGAGGAAGATCTGATGTGTTTGTGGAGAAGAAGATCTGAGGTGTGTTTGTGGAGAAGAAGGTCTGAGGTGTGTTTGTGGAGAAGAAGATATGAGGTGTCTTTGTGGAGAAGAAGATCTGAGGTGACTTTGGTAGAAGAAGATCTGAGGTGTGTTTGTAGAGAAGAAGATCTGAGGTGTGTTTGTGGAGAAGAAGATCTGAGGTGTGTTTGTGAAGAAGATCAAGGTGTGTTTGTGGAGAAGAAGATCTGAGGTGTCTTTCTAGAGAAGAAGATCTGAGGTGTGTTTGTGGAGAAGAAGATCTGAGGTGTGTTTGTGGAGAAGAAGATCTGAGGTGTGTTTGGTAGAAGAAGATCTGAGGTGTGTTTGGTAGAAGAAGATCTGAGGTGTGTTTGTGGAGAAGAAGATCTGAGGTGTGTTTGTGGTGAAGAAGATCTGAGGTGTGTTTGTGGAGAAGAAGATCTGAGGTGTGTTTGTGGAGAAGAAGATCTGAGGTGTCTTTGGTAGAAGAAGATCTGAGGTGTGTTTGTGGAGAAGATGATCCGAGGTGTGTTTGTGGAGAAGAAGATCTGAGGTGTCTTTGGTAGGAGAAGATCTGAGGAGTGTTTGTGGAGAGGAAGATCTGAGGTGTGTTTGTGGAGAGGAAGATATGAGGTGTGTTTGTGGAGAAGAAGATCTGAGGTGTCTTTGGTAGAAGAAGATCTGAGGTGTGTTTGGTAGAAGAAGATCTGAGGTCTGTTTGTGGAGAAGAAGATCTGAGGTGTCTTTGGTAGAAGAAGATCTGAGGTGTGTTTGGTAGAAGAAGATCGGAAGTGTCTTTGGTAGAAGAAGATCTGAGGTGTGTTTGGTAGAAGAAGATCTGAGGTGTGTTTGTGGAGAAGAAGATCTGAGGTGTCTTTGGGAGAAGAAGATTTGAGGTGTGTTTGTGGAGAGGAAGATCTGAGGTGTGTTTGTGGAGAAGAAGATCTGAGGTGTGTTTGTGGAGAAGAAGGTCTGAGGTGTGTTTGTGGAGAAGAAGATCTGAGGTGTGTTTGTGAAGAAGATCTGAGGTGTGTTTGTGGAGAAGAAGATATGAGGTGTCTTTGTGGAGAAGAAGATCTGAGGTGACTTTGGTAGAAGAAGATCTGAGGTGTGTTTGTAGAGAAGAAGATCTGAGGTGTGTTTGTGGAGAAGAAGATCTGAGGTGTGTTTGTGAAGAAGATCAAGGTGTGTTTGTGGAGAAGAAGATCTGAGGTGTCTTTCTAGAGAAGAAGATCTGAGGTGTGTTTGTGAAGAAGAAGATCTGAGGTGTGTTTGTGAAGAAGATCAAGGTGTGTTTGTGGAGAAGAAGATCTGAGGTGTGTTTGTGGAGAGGAAGATCTGAGGTGTGTTTGTGAAGAAGAAGATCTGAGGAGTGTTTGTGAAGAAGATCAAGGTGTGTTTGTGGAGAAGAAGATCTGAGGTGTGTTTGTGGAGAGGAAGATCTGAGGTGTGTTTGTGGAGAAGAAGATCTGAGGTGTGTTTGTGAAGAAGATCAAGGTGTGTTTGTGGAGAAGAAGATCTGAGGTGTCTTTCTAGAGAAGAAGATCTGAGGTGTGTTTGTGGAGAAGAAGATCTGAGGTGTGTTTGTGGAGAAGAAGATCTGAGGTGTGTTTGTGGAGAAGAAGATCTGAGGTGTGTTTGTGAAGAAGATCAAGGTGTGTTTGTGAAGAAGATCAAGGTGTGTTTGTGGAGAAGAAGATCTGAGGTGTCTTTCTAGAGAAGAAGATCTGAGGTGTGTTTGTGGAGAAGAAGATCTGAGGTGTGTTTGTGGAGAAGAAGATCTGAGGTGTGTTTGTGGAGAAGAAGATCTGAGGTGTGTTTGTGGAGAAGAAGATCTGAGGTGTGTTTGTGGAGAAGATGATCTGAGGTGTGTTTGTGGAGAAGAAGATCTGAGGTGTGTTTGTGGAGAAGAAGATCTGAGGTGTGTTTGTGGAGAAGAAGATCTGAGGTGTGTTTGTGGAGAAGAAGATCTGAGGTGTGTTTGTGGAGAAGAAGATCTGAGGTGTGTTTGTGGAGAAGAAGATCTGAGGTGTGTTTGTGAAGAAGATCTGAGGTGTGTTTGTGGAGAAGAAGATCTGAGGTGTGTTTGTGGAGAAGAAGATCTGAGGTGTGTTTGTGGAGAAGAAGATCTGAGGTGTGTTTGTGGTGAAGAAGATCTGAGGTGTGTTTGTGGAGAAGAAGATCTGAGGTGTGTTTGTGGAGAAGAAGATCTGAGGTGTGTTTGTGGAGAAGAAGATCTGAGGTGTGTTTGTGGAGAAGAAGATCTGAGGTGTCTTTGGTAGAAGAAGATCGGAAGTGTCTTTGGTAGAAGAAGATCTGAGGTGTGTTTGGTAGAAGAAGATCTGAGGTGTCTTTGGTAGAAGAAGATCTGAGGTGTGTTTGGTAGAAGAAGATCTGAGGTGTGTTTGTGGAGAAGAATATTTGAGGTGTCTTTGTGGAGAAGAAGATCTGAGGTGACTTTGGTAGAAGATCTGAGGTGTTTGTGGAGAAGAAGATCTGAGGTGTGTTTGTGGAGAAGAAGATCTGAGGTGTGTTTGTGGTGAAGAAGATCTGAGGTGTGTTTGTGGTGAAGAAGATCTGAGGTGTGTTTGTGGAGAAGAAGATCTGAGGTGTGTTTGTGGAGAAGAAGATCTGAGGTGTGTTTGTGGAGAAGAAGATCTGAGGTGTGTTTGTGGAGAAGAAGATCTGAGGTGTGTTTGTGGAGAAGAAGATCTGAGGTGTGTTTACCTGGTAATCAGGTTTGGTGTAATAATCCAAACCGAACACATGGTCCAGAAAAATATAAAACTCAGATGGCATGTGTTTCAGCAGCATCTTGTGTTCGTAACGCTCTTTAATCTGCCCGACCTGCTCCTGTACACACACACACACACAATGAGAAGAAGAAGAGGAACAATATCACTCTGCCTCATTCATATTAAATATTCAAAATATTTAAATCAGTGCATGATGTGAGGAGGTGTGGCCTGTGTACCTCCCAGGAGTCTGAATATGACACTAAATCAGACAGCATTGTAAGGCTGTATATCGGACAGCACTGTACGCTGTATATCGGATGGCTGTATATTGGATGGCACTGTACGCTGTAATCAGATGGAGCTGTACGCTGTATATCAGACAGCAGTATATCGGACGGCGCTGTACGCTGTATATCGGACAGCTATATATCGGACAGTGCTGTAGGCTGTATATCGGACGGCTGTATATCGGACGGCGCTGTACGCTGTATGCTGTATATCGGACGGCGCTGTACAGGACACGCCCCACCCACCTGACAGAGTTAGAAAGCTTTTGCTAAGTGAAGATGTGCTAAACTCTCACCCAAAAACACTGAATGCTGTAATAAAATCTAAAGCAGCTTCAACTACGTGTAGGGGTGTGCAAACTTATACAACCAGGTTATTGTCACTTTTTTCTTTTTCGATATCAGACGTCTCCTCACCTTGTCTTTGATCTTCCTCCACGGTAACTGTCCCACAGTAAACTCCACCAGCATGTAGAACAACGACCACAGATCATCATGACGTCCCATTTCCTGTTCCATCACACCAATGATAAACGTTTTCCATTAGTTACTATATCATTACATTCTATAATACAAAGTAATAACATTAATCCTCATTAATCTAATCATTGATGTACTACATGATGAACTAAATCTACTCATTAGTGAATGTTACTGATGAAACTCTATAAAAAGGTGGTTTAACGTGAGGAAAGGTGAAGAACGTGTTAATAATGAATTGTCCTGCAGTAGAGATGGAGATGAAGTGCACACTTCTCACTTTGTTCTTGTGAGCGTTGACTGAAGCGTACCGCACCGTTCCCCGAAATCCCGCCACCGTTCTCGGCTAAAGAAACACAATGATTAAACACTGAGGAGAGAAACATACACTTTTACAACTATTCAACATCAAAAATGATTGGTGTGAGAATGAGTGGTTGTGCTGAAGCATAAAACCGAGTTTAACCCGATATATCGTTATACTATTTCATCTTTTATATCATTTATGAAGATTTTCTGTATGAAACCGTGTATTGTATAAATCAACAAAATCAGTCTCTATAAAACTGTTCGTTAAATTCATGTTGATTTCAATCTTCATTCAGTAGATCGATCTAATCTATCTAATCTATCTATTAGTTTATCAATCATTTGATATATACATGAATCTGATGATTCCTTTCATTTGAGTGAAGATGGCAATAAAGTTTAGAATTTAATTGATGTATACAGTCTGGACGATTTGATCTGATAAAGCAATTTTGGTTAAATTTAATGATTGATTGATGAGTAATTTCATATCAGTAAAGTTGTGAGATGTTGTATATATAATGTAGAAATATATAAATACAGTATAGTATCTGATATATCGGATAATATCCGATCTCATTTGTAAGTCGCTTTGGATAAAAGCATCTGCTAAGAGAATAAATGTAAATCTCTCATATACCCGATACATCGTTCAATAAAAACAAGACAGATTTTTATCTGCTGTAAATAATAAATGAATCATCTGTTAGATTTAATTGAGAAAACTATCATTAGAATCGCGTAATTTGAAACAGGCGCTGTACAGGTACAATTCTGTTTCATTCAAACTAAATATTTCTGTAATTTAATGATGTTCCTCTAACTGAAAGTTTTATTTATATTTATTTATATTTATATATATGACGATGGATTTGATTTGTTATAGTTTGTATATCAATAATAATAAATCTGATCTTTTTTGATATAATGGAAGCTAAAGGATGATTAACTTTCAGCAGAACAGAAATGTAAATAAATAAATAAATAAATACATTTTTATATTTTAATAATTGTGTTAATTATTATTGCTTTAACTGAAAGTCAGGGACACGTGGAATAGACGGGATAGATTTGGGATTATTTGGGTTCTCTACTCCACATCAGGTTGAACACTACAGGTTCTACAGGTTCTACAGGTGCTACAGGTTCTACAGGTGCTACAGGTGCTACAGGTGCTACAGGTGCTACAGGTCAGGGGTGAGGTGATTATATCAGTGGATGGTTAGAGAAGAAAGCAGGTGAAACACTCACACTCTAACAGCTGATATGGTAATGAGGGTCTTACACACGGGGAAAAACATGCGCTTCCAACATAAAGGCCAAAAACTGCAAAATATAAAACAATAAAATGTAGAAAAACATAAAACATAAAATAATGTGAACAGAAAGTACAACAATGAAGTGAAATTAAACAATATGTCAAATAAATATGTAATAATATTTAAATCCAGAGTGAGATGTTCATTATAATCACATTTATCTGTTTTTATTTGTATTATTACTGTTGTATAGATATATTATTCTTTAAAATGACTCTTAAAATCACAGAGAGAAAGAAATAATACAGACTTTTTACAAATACATTACTCAAAAGAACACACGTTAAAAAAGGTCTCCGATTCTCGGGGTTTAAACGAGACAGTGTTGATATATAATCGGATGAAGAAATGTGAAACAGTCGTACTGGTAGTGTGCTTCTGCTGCAGGTGATGAAAGTACTGGAATAAAAATAGATTTTTTAGATAAAATCACACTGAATTTTACATTTCTGTGACACTCGAGATTCCATTCAACTGGCAGTAGTGTCAAATACTGATGGTGTGAAGATATATGCTGGGCGAAAAGCAGAGGAAACCCCTGGTTAGGACAAGCCCTAGGGTGGACAGAGGAAGCCCCTGGTTAGGCAGAGGAAGCCTCTGATTGGACAGAGGAAGCCCCTGGTTAGAGGAAGCCCTAGGGTGGACAGAGGAAGCCCCTGGTTAGAGGAAGCCCTAGGGTGGACAGAGGAAGCCCCTGGTTAGGCAGAGGAAGCCTCTGATTGGACAGAGGAAGCCCCTGGTTAGAGGAAGCCCTAGGGTGGACAGAGGAAGCCCCTGGTTAGAGGAAGCCCTAGGGTGGGCAGACGGAGCCCCTCTAAAGACAGAGGAAGCCCCTGGTTAGGCAGAGGAAGCCTCTGATTGGGCAGAGGAAGCCCCTGGTTAGGCTGAGGAAGCCCTAGGGTGGGCAGACGGAGCCCCTCTAGAGGCACAGGAAGTCCCTGGTTGGGCAGAAGAAGCCCCTTTTATGAGAGGGTGTGGCTAAGTGTAAATAAACCTGGTTTTATTTCTTTAGTAAAATATTCCTTTCACACGGTTTCCATGTTTTGGTGTTTAACACACAGCGTGTGTCTGTGAGGCTGCAGTCAGATATCCGTCCGTATGCACCTTCATATCATTTTTATTGGAAATTGGAGTCTCTAATCAGATATATTCTACTGTATCGGGTCGCACTGTGAATCCATCACCAGTCCAGCTCCGGTTTCAGTGATCATCTCTCTACAGTCTCATAACGAGCTCATAACGGGGGGAGTGCATTATCTTACTGCTCACACACAACATAAACATCTCCTCCATATCAACTACAACACATGCTCCAATGTTTCATAACCAGTGCTCCAGAAATAGCGTTGTGTGTGTATGTGTGTGTGTGTGTGTGTGTGTATGTATGTGTGTGTATGTGTGTGTGTGTGTGTGTGTGTGTACAATGCAATAACAATGAACAAGCAAGAGCACTGTACAGAAATAACGTCTTCACGTGACCATTTCATTAGATCGACGTATATAATATGTACCTACAGCTGATGTTACAGATGTTAAACACATCAGGACGGTGGTGTGCGGTTGTACTTCCTGTTAAGTGAATAACGGTTTATTGGATTGGTTTAAAGCCGACTCCCATAGATCAGTAGGCTAAGCTTAAGATTGTTGCTATGGTTACGTCTCGGATGGCGTTATCTCGCTGTCGTGCATGTTGTTTATCGAAGCTGATAATAAATCATAATAACTGTACATGAAAACATTACTTACGATTGTCGTCATGGTTACACTGTTAAACACCTGCCAGCCAATTAAAAACAAGTATTTACACGCCAGTGATATTGCATTAATAAAGTTAATGACTGATGATGTCACTAATGTTAATCAGGTATTTAATCAGTGTTCATCACGTCATTCGTCACTAATCTAAATCCAAAACGGTGTGTTCTGATTGGCTGAGAGCAGTAAGGACGATGACCCATGATGCTGAGAGGAAGTTAACGGTTGTTGTTAGTCGTGTTGTGATTGTGTGACTGTAGGTTGTGTAGAGCGACTCACAGGCCGCACTTCTCCGGTAGTGTTGGTGTACTGACGAGCGAGGCCAAAGTCCAGCATGTAGCACTTCCTGTAGGTGGACGGCAACCGACCCATGGCGAAGTTCGACTGCAGGAAGAGGAAAAAAAAAACATCTTCACTGCGGTCTGTGTGGATGTGTGACATAGAGCACTGTGCATAAGTATTCGCCCCCATTACTGTGAACCCTAATAAACCAAGATTAGTAGACTGGTTTGATTACAACCCTGACGAGAGTGAGCAGGTAAAGAGGGGATTAGTCAGAGACAAGAGGAACGCTGAACATGATGCTGCCACCCTCGTGCTTCACAGTGTGGACGGTGTCCTCAGAGCGAGTCTGAGGAGGGAGGGAGGGGGTAGGGGTAGTGTATATAATATACAACACACACTCCTGCAGTGCTTTAAACTTGTGAGAGTAAAGTATCAGAAATGAATTTAAACAATTTTCTAATGGATCTAACTTTTAAAAAGAGTATACGGGTATAAGGGTGAGTTGAACCAATCAGCACTGTTCAGCACAGCAAGCTCCACCCCCATTAGTCTTATCGCACCAGACCCAGGAACCTTGAATCATGGAGAGGCAGTAGGGAAAGGTAGGTGTGAGCATGTAAAAGGCAGTGTGTGAGAAGATTAGGATAGGTTCATGCCGCAGCGAACCCCATGCCACACTGTTTCCAACGCAGTGTATACTCTGAAAACCCTACAGCCGCCAAATCAAAGCCGCTCTCCCAAAGAAAAAGAGAGAGAAAAAAAAAAAAGAGAGTGGATAGTGAAAAGAAAGGGAGAAAAGAAAAAGAGGAAAGAGAAAAAGAGAGAGGAAAAGAGAAAAAAATAAAAAAAAAGAGAAAAAGAGAAAAGAGAGAGAAGGAGAGAAGGAGAGAGAGAGAAGAAACAGTAGAGAAAGAGAGAGAGAGACAGGAGAAGAGAGAGAAGGAGAGAGAGAAACAGAGAGTAGAGAGAGAGACAAGAGAGAGGAGAGAGAGAGAGAACAGAGAGAGAGAGAGAGAGAGAGAGAGAGAGCCACCTGGAGCTGCATGACCATGAATTGAACTCTGCTGCCATAGAGTGAAAACTTCACTAGTGGGTTTTTCCCTGCGTGAGAAAACACATCATCATATTAAACACGTTAAACACACAGACAGTATTATATACTGGCAGACAGAAAGACAGACAGACGAACTGTTAGACAGATAAACAGTAGGCATGAGATGATACACTAAAGCCATGATACAGGATGTACACTGGCACAGGCTTCATGAGACAATATTGACACAAATAAAATATTTAAATACCGTAATTCTCTGACTATTAAGCGCACCTGAATATAAGCCACACCCGCTAACTTTAAGAAGAAAAACTATTTTGTACATATATAGGCCGCACTTGTCTATAAGCCGCAGGTGTCCACGTTGTAACTGTCACGATTCGTGACGTAAACGAAGCAGGACGGACGCAAGTGCAGTTACACACGTGACTTGACAACACATGACGAGACGGGGCGGAGACATGATGTGATCTGATCTGAAGAACGTAGTGTGTTAGATTTAATTCGAACAGTTTCATTGGTCCACTGTGACCTGTTGGGTCATTTCATTGGTCCGATGTGACGAGCCTAAATGTTTTGGCGGCATGAAACTCGTTAGCCCGTAAAAATCCATAAATTAGCCGCCGCAGTGTTCAAAGCGTGTGAAAAAAGTAGTGGCTTATAGTCCGGAAAGTACAGTATGCTTATGTTACAATGACAACTAATCCCATCACTGCAATATCAATACACTGTATTATAAAAAAAACAGATTATTAACATGATATTTCTGAAATCAGACCACTGGTCAGTCCACTTCCAGCACAACACACGACCGGCTTCTTACGTCAAGCGCAGCACACACAACCCAGAGTGCACGTATATACAGAGGTTTACGGTAACCCCCTCAGATGGCTCCGCTCCGGACCTGCTTTGACTGGACAGTGAAAATGTTGAGCAGTAGTGTACTGAAGGCTGTTTCCATATTATTGTTTCATTAATACGGGTCGAATGAAACGTGTGAAGCGCAACTTTATGGAATATTAAATAAGCGTGCTTTGAGGCAGTTAGATTCCCACTCACAAACCTTGTGCTCTACATGCTACTACCCCTGCTACTGCCACCTAGTGTGTAAGAAGGGGTAGAGACCATAATGAATATTATGCTGAAATA
>CM022761.1:32892416-32899916 GCA_012411365.1 Ameiurus melas | reverse complement strand
CTTTGTGTAAATAAATTCTGTTCTAAATTGAGAGTAGATAATGGTGTGGAGATGTACCTGTACCGGTGACCACACCTAGTGGGATTAAAACCAGTAGAAGAAGTAGGAGATTGAGAGTAGATATATATATATATATAATTTAATATACTGTAAGTAGGAGCAAGGGTTTGTCTTCAGACTCGAGTCTGAACGGTAGGTCAGTATCTCAGGGAGGAAAGTTGCTGGTGTTCAGAGTCGGGTTACGACTCAGATTATTCACATCACCTGCGTGTAGCTCACACCTCCCACGTCACCAGATCCTCCTTCAGTAGAAGCGTATGAGACGGAGCTTTACACTACACACGTCTCACCCAAAAGCTCATCTTTAAAGCTGAACGATTCCGGGAGAGAAAATGCAGACTTAAGAAATGTTGGTTTCTTTGCTGTCCAACGTAATCGATCCTGCTGAGAGTTCAGAAAACGCCCTTCAGCAGCTACGTGACCCCAGAATGTTCCAGAACACAGGCCTTAGATAAGATGCTAATATCAAGATAATAAACACAACGGTGAGATGAAAACTGAGACAAGAAAACAGCAGCAGGGTTTATTGATCGCTGAATTGAGAGATCTGTGATGTGCCATTAATTTACATCTTCATATCTTTCCTTTTTTCCTCTTTCCTCCCACCTCCTTCCTCTGCCTGTTACCGTTCTACAACTCCAAACATCCTCACTGCAGATATTAGGAATCTCATCCATCCTGGTCGCCGGTGGACTGTGGAGCTGTCCATGCACAGAGCTGACTTCATCATCAGCCTTGGCTTCGCTCCACACACTCCACTTCCCCAATCTGTCAGAAGCATTCATCACTCCTGAGAACTCGCCACACACTCTACCGTACGTCTCTGTCGGACTGGCACGGGTGGTGGTATAGATCCGTGCCTGTCCTCCCACAGAAACAAGTTGGACGAGTGTGTGGCGAACTGCCGTCCCTCCCAGTGTGTATTCGCACCATGTGCTCAGTGTTCCAGGGACAGACTCCTGAATGAAGCGCTTTAGAGCTAATCATGTTCCATAGCATCAACATGTTCCTCAATATTTCTTCTTAAACTTAGCTACACAAGGATCACGACGTCGTCCCTGCATGAGCACCATCTTGGCCACTCTTCATGTACCTTAAACTCAGTAGCGTGTCCTGATTGGCCTGATTTATCAACACAAGGTACATACTGATCTCTTACACACCACAAAGTCAAGCAGACATCACTGCACTATCCGACGTGCTCTTAAAATAACTGAGAATCTATAAAATCTCAAATCTCCCAAGAAATAGCCGCTAGTAAAACATCATTCATCAGGAAAATGGAGGCATCATGTTCCAAAATGTTCCATTTTCCTATTTTTCTTTACTGGAAATCCATCTACACGCCTTGATCTTGATCCTGAGAACTCCCTGATCACTTGTCTTGAAATCGGGAACACAAACCTTACTGTAGATCGCCAGCACATTTTGCAAGGTTTCTACTTTTAGCAGGATTCAAAGAGGTCCATCACGAGGTTCCTCATCATCTCAAGTCTTCACTAGCTGATCTTCCTGAGCACCATACACGATCAGCTCCAGCAGCATGACATGTCCTTACGCTTCCCATGTCACTCCACTGCTTCCTGTATCTGCTGGCTTTGACGCTTGTGTAGAAAACCAAAACCACCGCCCTACCTGGTGGCAATAATCAGAACCTCAGGTACAGCTCAGCTAAACATGAACATGAACCTTTTATTCGCTGTTTAAGTGGTGAAACGGACCTTCTGATCTTCCCTGTGGGTGCGGTCATTAAACACCAGCAGACTGGTAACATTTACAATAGCTTTAATAGCATTTAATGGTAGTATCCAAGGAGACGTTTTTCATCAAACGGCCCACTGACCCATTATCTAGAAACATGACCCAGATCTGGCACGATTTAAACCAGGAACAGCGCCAAAAAATCCCAAAATACGGAACAGAACAGGATCACCCGGATCGTCTTTTTCATCATCATGTGACACGCAGGATTTCTGAGTACTCACCACTTTCCAGCGCTCTTTGACCATGCAGTTTTGGGGCAGGATGTCCACCTGCTCTCCTGCACCATTCATGTTTTCGTCACAGTCGACTCCTACACACTGCATCAGCCGGCCAGATCTTCACACAATCCTGCCATTCACCTGTGCAGCAGATTAGCCATGTTAGAAACATCTAGAACATCTAGAAACACAATCTATCACACAATGAGGTTCTACAGACAGGATCGGATTCAGGAAGCCCTGATGTAGTTCCGAGTGTTTTTGGTGTTCTGTTTGATTCTGATTGTATCTTAATTCAACTTTTAGCCGCTGCAGTGTTATTAGTCCTTTCATTTTGTAAACAGTGTCTTGCGGTCATATTGACTCTACAGCATAAGTACTCAAGATGTGTGTTATCTGTCTCACACGGTGGAGAGATCAGACTGAACAAACCGAACAACTGAACGGATCGTTTAACCGAATCGACTCCACTGGAAATGTTGATCTCTGCTGCACGGATGAGTCACGTCTCTGCAGGCCTGAAGTGACTCAGGGAAAGTGGGTGAATTTATTTTTAGCCGCTGCGTAAACACAGGACTGACCGAACAGACTGGAGAGCGATTGGAGCGCTCCTGAATGTAAACACGTTTTTGATTAGCTTCTATCTGACGTGATGAAATCAGACGGAGGTGCGTCACACACAGTTTTTCTCTGAAATCGATTTGATGTGGTTTGATTCGAATCTCACTGAAACGGAACGGCGTGAGTTCATCTGGAACCCGAGAGACACGCAGACGCTCTCAGACCGGTTTTTCTGGTCCACACCCCGAGTGTGATCGCTTTGTTCTCACCTCACAAAGAACCACACCCAAGAGGAGAAGACTGCAGGGTTCCAGTCAAACACACTGAACATCACTGTAATAATAACACCACTGTAATCTGTAATCATAAATACGAACAGGAAGTGTGTAGGCATTTTAATGCAGATTTATATTAACATCATACTTTTATTACTTTTATCATCAGTGTTTATTAGCAATTATCAAATAAGCACCCACAATAAGGCAAGAAATGACAAAAATATTACATTAAAAGACACCACGCCTCCTTCACTGAAACTGATACACCGGCCACGCCTCCTTCACTGAGACTGACAGATACACAGGCCACGCCTCCCTGCAGTGTGCATTATTGATAGTAATGGTAAATGTGCACTTATATAGCGCTTTTATCCAATGTCTCATTCACCCATTCACACACACACACAACCAATGGTATCAGAGCTGCCATACAAGGCGCTAACTTGTCATCAGGAGCAACTTGGGGTTCAGTGTCTTGCCCAAGGACACTTCGGCATGTGGAGTCACCCGGGAATCGAACCACCAACCCTATGATTAGTGGACAACCCGCTCTACCACCTGATCCACAGCCGCCCCAGTGTGTATTGAGTGTGTAAAGTGGTGAAGCTGAATAATGGATGAAGATGTTTAACGCAGATGGAGTACTTCCTCTCTCTCTCTCTCCCTCTCTCCCTCTCTCCTCCAGAGTGGGATCAGATCACATATCACACTGTGAGAGTCTAAATCCTGCTGTAATCTCTCTATTTCCCCACCAACATGGAACCCGGTTCTGCCGATCCAGGACGCAGTAATAATGAAATCTGCATTGTGTCTTTTTCACAGATTCTGAACACTGACTCTGTAGAGTTCTGCACACGTACACCTGTAATCATCATCATCATCAACATCATCACACAGACTACCATCATCACACACCATCACCATCATCATCATCATCACACACCATCATCATCAACATCACACACACCATCATCATCACACACACCATCATCATCATCACACACACCATCATCATCATCACACACACCATCATCATCATCATCACACACCATCATCATCATCATCATCACACACCATCATCATCAACATACACACACCACATCATCACATCACACACACACCATCATCATCATCACACACACCATCATCATCACACACCATCATCATCATCACACACACACCATCATCATCATCATCACACACCATCACACACCATCATCATCACACACATCATCATCATCACACACACCATCATCAATCATACACACACATCATCATCACACCCATCACATCATCAATCACACACACCATCATCAATACACACACATTATCATCATCACACACACCATCATCAATACACACCATCATCATCATCACCACATCAACACACATCACCATCATCATCATCACCACCATCATCATCACTACATACACCATCATCAGTACCATCATCACACACCATCAATCATAATATCATCACACAGGCTACCATCATCACACACTGTCACCATCATCACACATTACACAGACTACCATCATTACACAATCATCATACATCATCATCATCATCATCATACCATCATCATCATCATCATCACACACCATCATCATCATCATACAGGCTACCATCATCACACACCATCACCAACATCATCACACACCATCATCATCATCACACACACCATCATCATCATCATCATCATCACACACCATCATCACCACACATAATCATCATCATCACACACACCCATCATCAACATCACACACACATCAACATCAACACACATATCATCACACACATCATCATCAATACGCACACACACCCATCATCATCAACATCAATACCTACACACACACCATCATCAACACACACACACCATCATCATCATACACACCCTCATCATCATCATCATCAACATCACACACCATCATCATCAACCTCACACACCATCATCAACATCACACACCATCATCATCATCATACACACCATCATCATCATCACACACACCGACTACCATCACACAGACTAACATCATCACACACCATCATCATCATCATCACACACACCACCATCATCATAATCAAACACACCATCATCATCATCACACACACCATCATCATCATCACACACCATCATCATCAACATCAACATCACACACACCATCAATCATATCACCACCACACACACCATCATCAATACACACCAATCACATACCACACCATATCATCATCATCATCATCACACCATCATCATCATCAAAATCACACATCATCATCATCACACCACATCATCAACAACACACACACCATATCATCACACACACACATCAAACATCACACACACCAACACACACACATCAACATCACACACACCATCATCACACATCACACACCATCATCATCACACACCATCAAACATCACACACACCATCACATATCATCAACATCACACACACCATCATCAACACCAACACACCATCATCATCACACACCTCATTACACACCATCTCATCATCACAACATCACACACACACACCACACATCATCACACCCACCACTCACAGCTACCACATCACACACACCAATATCATACAAAATATATATCAATACTACCACACAAATATCATCATACACCAAAATCCAGCAACAAAACACATAACAATAAAATACCACAATCACACACCACATCATCATACACACAATCACAACCAACATCAACATAACATACCAACAATACATCATCACCAACATAATATCATCACAAACATCACACACAAATCATACACACACACACATAACACACATCACACACACACACACCACACATCATACACCACAACACACATCACCACATACACACACACACAACACACACACACACACACACACACATACACACACACACACACACACATCACACACACAAACACACACACACACACACACAACACATCACACACATATCACATACATAACACATCACACACACACACACACACACACACATACACATAACAAACACACACACACACCACAACACATACACCACACAATACACAACACATCATCAACCACACACACCACACACACCCCACATCATCACACCACCAATCACACACACACATAACTACACACCATCATCAACATCACACAATATCATCATACACACCACATCACATCACACACACCCACACCATCACACAAACAATAACACATATCATCATCATACACACACCACATAAAAACACACACATCAACACACACACCACATCAACATCACACACCACACATCACTAACATCACACACACCACCATACATAACAAACACACCCACTTCAAACACACCATATCATCATACACACACCACCCATCACACACCATCATCATCATCATCAACACACACCACACATCATCAACACCACACACATCATCATCATCACACACCATCACACACCATCACAACATCACAACCATCATCATCAAAATCACACCATCATCATCACACACAACATATCAACATCACACACACCATCATCATCAAAATCACACCATCATCAACATCACACACACCATCATCATCAACATCACACACACCATCATCATCACACACCATCAAACATCACACACACCATCATCATCGTCATCATCATCAACATCACACACACCATCATCAACATCACACACACCATCATCATCACACACCATCATCATTACACACCATCATCATCATCACACACCATCCCTCATCACATCATCACACACACCATCATCATCACACACCATCATCATTACACACCATCATCATCATCACACACCATCCTCATCATCACACACACCATCATCACACCATAATCATCATCACACACCATCATCACACACCATCATCATCATCACACACCATGATCATCACACACTATCATCATCATCATCAACATCACACACCATCATCATCATCACACACCATCATCACACACCATCATCACAGCACACCAATACATCATCATCACACACCATCATCACACACCATCATCATCATCACACACCATGATCATCACACACTATCATCATCATCATCAACATCACACACCACCATCATCATCATCACACACCATCATCACACACCATCATCACACACCATCATCATCACACACCATCATCATCATCACACACCATCATCATCACACACCATCACCATCATCACACACCTTCATCATCAACATTACACACACCATCATCATCATCACACACACCATCATCATCATCATCATCACACACCATCATCATCAACATCACACACACCATCATCATCATCAACATCACACACTATCATCATCATCATCACACACCATCATCATCATCATCACACACCATCATCACTCAACATCACACCACCATCATCATCATACACACCATCATCATCATCACACACACCATCATCATCACACACCATCATCATCATCAAAATCACACACCATCATCATCATCACACACACCATCATCATCACACACCATCATCATCAACATCACACACCATCATCATCAACATCACACACCATCATCATCATCAACATCACACACCATCATCATCGGGCACATGTAAATTGAATGAAGTGGCTTC
>CM022761.1:32885138-32891916 GCA_012411365.1 Ameiurus melas | reverse complement strand
CTCCGGTGGCCAGCTGGTTCGGTTGCGTATTGCTTATCACACACCATCATCATCATCACACACCATCATCAACATCACACACACATCAACATCATACACACCATCATCATCATCACACACCATCATCATCATCATCATCACACACCATCAGATCACACACCATCATCAACATCACACACACCATCATCATCATCACACACCTATCAACATCACACACACATCATCATCATTATCACACACCATCATCAACTACACCACATCAACACCACATCATCATCATCACACATCATCAACATACACACCCCATCAACATCATCACACACCTCACACATACACACCATCATCATAACCACACACCATCAACACCCACATCCATCATCACACACCACATCAACATCACACACCATCATCATCACACCTCATCAACATCACACCACATCAACTAACACACCATCATCATCATCACACACCACATCATCAACATACACACACCTCATCATCAACATCACACACCATCATATCATCATATATACCACATTCATACACCACATCAACCACACACAATCATAATCACACAACACATCATCACACACCACACATCACACCACATATAACCATCACACACAATCACACTCACAACATATACACCATAAATCACACTCACTACATCACACACATCATATACACAACATCATCACATCATCACACCATTATCATACACACCACATCAACTCACACACATCATCACATCAACAACACAACCATCAACACATACATCACCACCATCATCATCACACAACATTCAAATAAACAATCATCATACACACAATCAATCACACACCATCATCATCACACCACACATCACATACACACCATCAACATCATCAACATCACACACACCATCATCATCATCATCACACACCATCATCATCAACATCACACACCATCATCATCAACATACACACATCATCATCATCATCACACCACATAACATCACACACACACACATCAACATACACAACCAATATACACATCATACACACCAATCAACATAACACTATATAATACACACACATCATCTCACACACATACACATCACTAACACATACACACCATCACAACCTATATACCACCTCACCATAACACCTATAATCAACTTCAACCACACATCATCATCAATTCACTCATCATCAACATACACACCTCATAACATACCACATCACACCACACTCTCACATATCACACACATCAACATCACACACAACACAAAAAATATAAAACAAAATCAATCACACACCATCATTACATCACACACACCATCAACAATCAACATACACACATCATCATCATACACACAATCATACACACCACAATCATAACACAACACAACATCACAACATACACACACCCTCATCAACATACACACACACATCATCATCATCATCAACATCACACACACCATCATCATCAACATCACACACACCATCATCATCATCATCAACATCACACACACCATCATCATCATCATCAACATCACACACACCATCATCATCGTCATCATCATCAAAATCACACACACCATCATCATCATCGTCATCATCAACATCACACACACCATCATCAACATCACACACCATCATCATCATCATCACACACACCATCATCATCAACATCACACACACCATCATCATCATCACACAGCATCCTCATCATCATCATCATTATCACACACCATCATCACACACCATAATCATCATCACACACCATCATCACACACCATCATCATCATCACACACCATGATCATCATCACACACCATGATCATCACACACTATCATCATCATCACACACACCATCATCACACACCATCATCACACACCATCATCATCATCACACACCATCATCATCACACACCATCATCATCATCATCACACACCATCATCATCAACATCACACACACCATCATCATCATCACACACCGTCATCATCA
This sequence comes from Ameiurus melas, assembly GCA_012411365.1. Classification (NCBI taxonomy): domain Eukaryota; kingdom Metazoa; phylum Chordata; class Actinopteri; order Siluriformes; family Ictaluridae; genus Ameiurus; species Ameiurus melas. The sequence continues at coordinate 32,889,927 of CM022761.1, read as the reverse complement.
ACATCACACACACCATCATCACACACCATCATCATCATCATCACACACCATCATCATCAACATCACACACACCATCATCATCATCATCACACACCATCATCATCATCATCACACACCATCATCATCAACATCACACACACCATCATCATCAACATCACACACCATCATCATCATCACACACACCATCATCATCATCAACATCACACACACCATCATCATCATCAACATCACACACCATCATCATCATCACACACCATCACCATCAACATCACACACACCATCATCATCATCACACACCGTCATCATCAACATCACACACACCATCATCATCATCATCACACACCATCATCATCATCACACACACCATCATCATCATCACACACACCATCATCATCATCATCACACACCATCATCATCATCACACACCATCATCATCACACACCATCATCATCAACATCACACACACCATCATCATCATCAACATCACACAAACCATCATCATCATCAACATCACACAAACCATCATCATCATCAACATCACACACACCATCATCAACATCACACACCATCATCATCACACACCATCATCATCAACACTCATCATCAACATCACACACACCATCATCATCACACACACCATCATCATCATCATCACACACCATCATACACAATCATAACACACACCAATCAACATCACACACACCATCATCAACATCACACACACCATCATCATCACACACCATCATCATCACACACCGTCATCATCAACATCACACACACCATCATCATCACACACACACCATCATCATCATCATCATCAACATCACACACACCATCATCATCACACACCATCATCATCAACATCACACACACCATCATCATCATCATCATACACACCATCATCATCATCATCATCATCAACATCACACACCATCATCATCACACACCATCATCATCATCACACACCATCATCAACATCACACACACCATCATCATCATCACACACCATCATCAACATCACACACTATCATCATCATCATTATCACACACCATCATCAACATCACACATCATCATCATCACACACACCATCATCATCATCATCACACCATCATCAACATCACACACACCATCAACATCATCACACACCATCATCATCATCACACACCATCATCATAATCACACACCATCATCAACATCACACACACCATCATCATCATCACACACCATCATCAACATCACACACACCATCATCATCATCACAACCCATCATCAACATCACACACTATCATCATCATCATTATCACACACCATCATCAACATCACACATCATCATCATCATCACACACTATCATCATCATGAACATCACACATCATCATCACACACACCATCATCATCACACCATCATCAACATCATCATCATGAATATCACACATCATCATCATCACACCATCATCAACATCACACACACCATCATCATCATCATCATCATCACACATCATCATCATCATCACACATCATCATCATCAATACACATCATCATCATCAATATCACACACCATCATCATCATCATCACACACACCATCATCATCATCATCATCATCATCACATACACCACCATCATCAACATCACACACCATCATCATCATCACACACCATCATCATCACACACACCATCATCATCATCATCACATACACCACCATCATCAACATCACACACCATCATCATCATCATCATCATCACACACCATCATCACACACACCATCATCAACATCACACACACCATCATCATCATCATCATCACACACCATCATCAACATCACACATCATCATCATACACACCATCATCATCATCATCACATACATCATCATCATCACCATACACACCATCATCACATCACATCACATCATCACACACCATCATCAACATCACACATCATCATCATCACACACACCATCATCACCATCATCAACATCACACATCATCATCATCACCATCACACACCATCATCATCATCATCATCATCAACATCACACACCATCATCATCATCATCATCACACACCATCATCATCACACACCATCATCAACATCACACATCATCATCATCACCATCACACACCATCATCATCATCATCAACACACACCATCATCATCATCATCATCACACACCATCATCAACATCACACACCATCATCATCATCATCATCACACACCATCATCAACATCACACACATCATCATCATCACACACCATCATCATCATCATCACCACACCATCATCAACATCACACACCATCATCATCACACACACCATCATCATCATCACACACACCATCATCAACATCACACACACCATCATCATCACACACACCATCATCATCATCACACACCATCATCATCATGAACATCACACACATCATCATCACACACACCTCATCATCACATCACACCCACAACATACACACACCATCATCATCATACACCATCATCACATCACACAAACCATCATCATCATCATCACACCATCATCATCATCATCAACATCACACACACCATCATCATCATCATCACAATCATCATCATCTCATACACATCAACACACACACACACACCACACACATCATCACACACCATCATCATCACCCTCATCTCAACACACACACATCATCATCATCACACCATCATCAACATACACACACAGCATACATCATCATCATCATCACACATCATCATCATCACACACACCATCATCATCACACCATCATCAACATCACACACACCATCATCATCATCATCACACATCATCATCATCATCATCATCACACATCATCATCAACATCACACACACCATCATCATCAACATCACACACACCATCATCATCATCACACACACCATCATCAACATCACACACACCATCATCATCATCACACACCATCATCATCATCACACACACCATCATCATCATCACACACCATCATCATCATCATCATCATCACACACCATCATCATCATCACACACACCATCATCAACATCACACACACCATCATCATCATCACACCATCATCATCAATACACATCATCATCATCATCATCATCATCATCACACACACCATCATCATCACACATCATCACCATCACACACCATCATCATCATCACACCATCATCAACATCACACACACCATCATCATCATCATCATCACACATCATCATCACCACACACACCACCATCATCATCATCACACACACCATCATCATCATCACACACCATCATCATCATCGCACCATCATCATCATCACACCATCATCATCATCACCACATCATCATCAATATCACACACCATCATCATCATCACACATCATCATCATCATCACACACCATCATCATCATCACACCATCATCATCAATATCACACACACCATCATCATCATCACACATCATCATCATCATCATCACACACACCATCATCATCATCACACCATCATCATCATCATCATCACACACCATCATCATCATCACACCATCATCATCATCACACCATCATCATCAATATCACACACACCATCATCATCATCACACATCATCATCATCATCACACACCATCATCATCATCACACCATCATCAATATCACACACACCATCATCATCATCACACATCATCATCATCATCATCACACACCATCATCATCATCACACCATCATCATCATCACACCATCATCATCAATATCACACACACCATCATCATCATCACACCATCATCATCATCACACCATCATCATCAATATACACACACACCATCATCATCACCATCATCATCATCACACCATCATCATCAATATCACACACACCATCATCATCACACCATCATCATCATCACACCATCATCATCAATATCACACACACCATCATCATCATCACACACACCATCATCATCATCATCATCATCACATACACCACCATCATCAACATCACACACACCATCATCATCATCATCATCATCACACACCATCATCATCATCACATACACCACCATCATCATCATCATCACACCATCATCATCACAGCAACATCACTATCCCACTCCCTCTGCAGTTTTTGCACATTTCTGTATTGATTAATTGCATTTGTGCCACTTCTCTTACTACACTAAAGCTTAACCAACCCTGAGTTTATCCACGTTTATTAAGAAAATAAATAGTTTATTAATCTAAATCCTTCCATCTTCTACCGCTTGCTCCTTTTCAGGGTCACGGGGAACCTGGAGCCTATCCCAGGGAGCATGGGGCACGAGGAGGGGTACACCCTGGACAGGGTGCCAGTCCATCACAGGGCACAATCACATATACACACACCCATCATACACTACGGACACTTTAGACACGCCCATCAGCCTACCATGCATGTGTTTGAACTGGGGGAGGAAACCGGAGTACTCGGAGGAAACCCCCGCAGCACGGGGAGAACATGCGAACTCCACACACACAGGGAGGAGGTGTAAATCGAACCCCTGACCCTGGAGCTGTGAGGGGAACGTGCTCACCAAGCCCCTGTGTGCCCCCTTAATCTAAATCTCAACCTTCTGGACATTATTCCACGTCTCACACATCTCCATGAAATAAAAGAAGAGCAGCAGTAAAGCCAAACACTGTCCAGCGTTCAGACTGTTTACAGCTGCTATAACGTACGTGACAACAGGAACTAACAGGAACATTTCTGTGAAGACTTTTGTTCTGAGGTAAAGGAGCAGGTCTAGAGGATCACAGGTGGAGAGTGTTGAGGTGAACT
>CM022761.1:32875138-32877638 GCA_012411365.1 Ameiurus melas | reverse complement strand
CCAAAAGATTTGACCCATGAGTAGTTTTCAGGCCCGGGGTGGCACGGGGTGGCACGGGGTGGGCGACAGTCAGTCCCTCCAGGATTGTGTGATCGCAGCAATGAAATCAAAATCATGGAAACTTTGCAATATTCCGCAGAGATGCGATTTTCCAAAATGTCTGCAGATTTGGGCCGAGACCCCTCACGTGACGTCATCACGACGCACACGCAGCCAGAACACTCTTCCGTTGACGCACGTTGAACATGAGTACCGCTAAATCGACCAGCAAACATCACTGTGAGACACCGTGCGGAACAATTACCTGCAGGTGCAAAAAAAAACGAAGCACATAAAGTCCTCAAGTCGCATCGCAAACTTAGTTTTCAAACTGGAGAGAACAGCGACTCACTACTAATCAATCACGTCTCTTCATCATGTGCATGTAAAGAACACGACACACCTGTACAGTCATGTTGAATTTCTGCGCTACACCGTAAACTGGATTCGTTTTTATTATAAAGAAGTCATTGTCGTTTATGCGGTGCTAACTGAAAGCCAGGAATTTGGACTTTTCTGAACTTTAGTTGATAGAAGTGTAATTTGACTCTGCATGATGATCTTACTCACTGTTCTTCATCTGTATCAGGTCTCCGGAAGCCAGTGCCTCTCCTCTTCCTCTTCCTCCTCCCTGACCTCTGACCTTGGAGCCTGGAGCCTGATATTCAGAGGTTCTGCTCTGTTTGTCCTTACACGATGATGAGAAACACAAACACCCAGACGGACACTTTACTCTTCGTTTTATTTGGATAAAAGTGTTGTATTATGAATGTTTTTGTAACCAGATCTTTGTAATAAGCTGAATAAATGGAATAAATAAACTGTTTTACTGATTAAGGTCGTGTCCACTGAAGTACAGCTCTGGGGTTTCAACTCACAACCTTCTGGTTGGTGTGGAATTTAAACTGGATGTTTGTTCATCTGTATTCTCGGGAATATTATTCCTCACTTTCTTGATCCTGAGAGAGAGAGAGAGAGAGAGAGAGAGAGACATGATCCTGATTTGTTTATCAGACTGTAGTTGTTTGGGTCACATGGCTCGATGGTGCCTTGCTGAGTTTATTGTTTATAAAACATTTTCATTTCAAAACCTAAATCTGATTATATAATCAATCTAGCTGTGTGTTTTATGAGATTTGTTTACTGCTCATTTCAGGAAACTTTCTGATATATAAAGGAATAAAACGAGCGTATTGATGGCTTTTAACTCGTTTTTTTTTCTCTTGTTTGAAAGCCTCTATATTTCCATTCCTATCTGCTCGTGTTACGTTCTAATGTCACGTTGTTAAACACTTGATGTTTATTTTCTAAGAATCCAAAGATGATATGCACATAGACGGCAGTGTAAACATCAAATCAGTTCCTGAACAAATACAGAACAACATGAAGAATCAAAAACAAAATCTACAAACGCATCAAATTGTAACTATTATTTATAGTAAAAAGTAAATGCAGGATTTTACACAAAAAGCCACAGTTTGAACACTGACTCCATGTTAAATAACAACAGGAGGTGCTCCATGTTTGCACAAAAGGGGTTTAGTATAGACTTTATAATGTGGGACAAATAAAAGATGTATTTTCCATTTCTCTCAGAGTGAGTAAACAAACACTATATATATATTTAAATAAATACAGTTAGAATTCACCGTGGAGATTTAATTATATATATATATACTGTTTAAAAATCGATATTATTAAACGCGACACCTAGAGGACGATAATGGCGGCTCATTCGGGCGCGTGTTGATGACGTCATATTTCTGTCGCTTCTGAAGTATCTTAGCAACCGTGTGCAGCGTCGCGCTGATCAGTCATGCGAGGCTTAACGGGTGTAAATGATCAGCGATGGTAAAGTATAATTGAATAGTTTAATGTACAGGTTTAAAATGGCGCCGAAGAAGAAAGGAGGTCTTCAGACTGTGCAGAAGGAAACGGGTGAGCTGGAGAGGAAGGTCGGTTTATTACACTCCTCTATTTATGATAATATCGTAGAGAAAGAACACAATTCATAATTCACCGGTGAATCACAATTCACCGCTCCACAAGCGGTGTGGAGCAGAGATCACAGAACGCTCCTGTAAAAGGAAAACTACTAACTGGGTTCTAGGCAGAACCTTCTAGACAGGACACGACACGTGACTGCAGTAATATTCCTACAGTAATGTTTCAAGGCTTTGAAGTAAATAAACATTTGTATACTTCATGAAAACCAAATAGTGTGTGAAGATGATCTGAAGAGAAAGGGTGATGAACTGATTGATTTATCTGAGAGAGAGAGACAGAGAGAGAGACAGGCAGAGAGAGACAGGCAGAGAGAGAGAGAGAGAGAGAGAGAGAGAAGAGAGAGAGAGAGACAGAGAGAGAGAGAGATACAGAGAGAGATACAGAGAGAGAGAGTGACAGAGAGAGAGAGATACAGACAGAGAGAGAGAGACAGGCAGAGAGAGAGATACAGAGA
>CM022761.1:32867638-32870138 GCA_012411365.1 Ameiurus melas | reverse complement strand
TCACACCTCACACCCTCACACACTCCCCCACACCTCACACCCACACACTCCACACACTCCTCTCACACTCCACACACACCCACACACCTCACACCCTCACACACCTCCCCCTACACCTCTCACCTCACACTCCACCTCTCACACTCCACACACCCACACACCCTCACCTCCTCACACACTCCCCACACTCCTCACATCCTCACACTCCCACACCACACACTCTCACACCTCACACCTCACACACCCTCCACACCTCACACCTCACACCTCCTCACACCTCTACACTCCTCACACACACACCTCACACCTCACACACCCTCACACTCCTCACACTCCCCACACTCACACTCCTCACACCTCACACCTCACACCTCCTCACACACCCTCACACCTCCTCACACTCCCCCACACACCCCACACTCCTCACACACTCCTCACACACTCCCCACACTCCTCACACACTCCTCACACACTCCTCACACACTCCACACACTCCTCACACTCCTCACACTCCTCACACTCTCCACACACTCCTCTCAGTAGTCCTGGCTGATTTGTCTTTTTAAATCCTGACGTGTGTTAGCTTGGCTGAGGATGAGGAGGATAGTGAGGAAGAAGATGGCGAAGTGGAGGAGGAAGATGCTGCACCGGATGACGACAATGAGGACGACGATGACGATGATGATGATGATGATGATGATGATGAAGGTGCAGACAGAAAGACAGTAACTGCTCAAAAGAGCAGTGTATGTTATGTGGCTCTCGACTCTTTCAGAGGACAGGAGGAGGGAGACCTTACAGTCCAGGTAAGAACACACATACACACACATACACACACATATACACACACACACACTGTTCTCTCTTTACAGAAAGGAACTGTTGTTAAAATCCTGCAGAAGAGTGATGATGGATGGTGGTTCGCTCAGGACGCAGAAGGAAACAAAGGCCTCGTTCCCAAAAACTACCTTAAGGTCTGTTTATTAAACCCCTGTTCGTGGGGGATTAGTTTTCCATGTGGAGGTGTGTAATGTGATTACTCTCTCCGTATCTGTGGGATTTAAATCCGGATCCATCATGTCAGTAATATTTTCTCTTTTGTAACAGCAGGAGAAATAACTCCAGGTGATCTTTATCTCGTCTGTGGTGACATGTGGGTAAAACCTTTGTGTTTTTTCTTCAGTGTAATCACGCTCCAGGACGCACTCGCTCGTTTCTCTTTCTCTCGTCTCCAAAAACACAAGTCTAAAACTCAGAACAGTGAAATATAGCTGAGGTGTAAAAGGGCGTGGCAGAGAAGAGACGCCTCCGGTGGTTTAGAGGGAAGTTACTGAGTTCCTAGCACAGGTACACACTGCAGACATGTTATGGTCATGTGACCTACTGATGATCAAGCATGGCCACGCCCCCTACAACAAGTGCTTCTAATAAAGATCAAAACCACCGGTGTGTATTAAAATGAGGTGTGTGAAGTGCACACGGCGTGTTCGGTGTGATGAGTGTGTGTGAGGACACGCCCATCCGTGTGATTTCATACACAATGTACAAGATTTTATATCAATTATCACCTGTCAATCCATCATATTTACTTCACATGCACGTTACTGCACACACACACACACACACACACACGCACACACGTCCTCTGACTACATCACTGAACACACACGCACACACACACACACACACGCACACACACACACGTCCTCTGACTACATCACTGAACACACACACACACACACACACACACACACACGTCCTCTGACTATGTCACTGAACACACACACACACACACACACGCACACACACACACACGTCCTCTGACTATGTCACTGAACACACACGCATCTGGAAAACTAATCCCATATGAATACTGACCTCTCTGGAACACTACAACACGGTGACACTGACTTATTGGATTTTTTTAATACCAGAAAATGTCTACACGTGAGCGAGTGCCAGGAGACGACGACGATGACGACGATGATGATGATGATGAAGAGAGTGATGAAGTACAGGAGGAAGAGCACGACCCTGCTGATGGGAGACCGAGGTGAGATCCTGTCTGTCTCCACTGCAGAGCGACTTTCACAGCCGCGTGCGTTATCTTCCCTGATTACTGATTGAATAATTCTCTTTATACTGTATGTACACGTGTATATATTATATAATAATTATAGAAAACTGAGTGTATTCTTTTAATAAAGAGAAGATGAGTAGTGTAAAGCAGGTGTTAAAGTGTGAGCTGTCTCTCACAGGGGAAATGATGTCATGGTTTTGTTTTTTTCTCACGCAGCACTTCATCCAACTGGGATACAGTGAGAAAAGCTGTGAGTGAGGTAGAGTACATTACCGATTAGAACTGTTTATAACCTCTTATACTGTCTCTTTACTGTCCTTCATACACATTTACTTCTGTCTGTCTATCTGTCTATCCGTCTGGTTGTCTATCCTTTTGTCTGTCTGTCTGTCTGTCTGTCTATGAGTTAAGTGTAAAATG
>CM022761.1:32830138-32847638 GCA_012411365.1 Ameiurus melas | reverse complement strand
ACAAAATCCAGAGCACGAGTGGAGAAGAAGTCATTTAAAATACATTATTTGTTTATTTATGAAAGCAGGAGCTCCGTAATCTGCACTGGCTCTGACTCGGTGTGTGTCGGTAAGTATTCCAGCGATGGAAGGTGAAATGATCTCGTCCATTTCCAACACGTGATCTAGTGTGAAAGAGAGCAGATGGTTAATATTTGATCAACATAGACAAAGATGTGTGTACTGGAAGTAAAAAGTTTACATGGTGATGAACATGGCATGAGCGACGGGGTTGGGTAAACTCCACGATGATGAAGTCCGGTGATAAAGCTCTGCAGATGAGTAACGATAAACCATTGTAGAAAAGATCATTGTGAAGAACACTTATAGTTGACGTGTCATGCGTAGTGAAAAGAAACCACTGGGTAGGAGAAGAGCAAACTGGTACTGAATGCCCCAGACATTTAAAGCCCAAAGGAGAGTAACCCTCAATAAACCGGAGAGAAAGTGGAGACACACATAAAGTGTTAGTGGAGATTTATTCCACAAACTGGGGACCGAGTCCCGAAACTGTCCGTAGGCCAGCAACCCACAGGAGAAATGTCCATCTGACACGTGAACTATATAATCCGAGGGTCGAGATTCACAATGTCCACACAATACTCCAGAAAGAAAGCTACATTATTTATATTGCATCACTTATTTTATTACTTCAGCTTTTCAAAAAGCTCTAAAAATAATAACAAATAATTAATACATTCAAAAAATAAATCAATAGAACATGATTTCTTAAGTTCTTAAACATTTCTTATATACCTTTCTGAAAAATGGACAAAACACACACACACACCTAATTGTGTCTTACACACACACACACACACACACACACACAACTAATTGTGTCTTACACACACACACACACACACAATTAATTGTGTCTCACACACACAGCCCCGTGTTACACAATTTTTTTTGTTCTGTGTAATAATTAAAAGTCACTACTTGACCCAGGACACACCCTCTTATCTCTCCACCAATCAGGGTGCTTAATGGACTGTTACTGTTGGTCTAAGGAGGGAGACATTACAACACAGCCGCATATGTGTTTGTGTGTGTGTGTGTGTGAGAGAGAGAGAGAGAGAGAGAGAGAGAGTGAGAGAGAAAGCTAGGAACACTTTCTTTCCTTTTGTTAAAAGGAATTGAACTTCCCCATTTATATAACAGACTATATTTACCTGAAATCCCACCCACCTCAAAGCCCCACCCACTTCTTCTAAAAGAAGACACACACCTGTTTTTTTTCTATCACATTCTTTGCTGTAAGACCCAGCATACGCCTCGCATTGTTCCACACACTGCACACACCTCAGACTGACTTCAAGGTGTGTGTGTGTGTGTGTGTGTGTGTGTGTTTTTGTGTGTATGTGTGTGAGAATCTTCTCTAATCTTCTGAACAGCACTATTAGACAGTTTTACACACCCAAATGTGCATGACTGTGAATAATAGGAATGTTTGTGTGCTTTGTCGGGTATAGAGCCTTTACACCCATATACTGATCGCCTAACACACACATAATGTTTCAGTAGGTGTGGCCTTGTGTACAACAAAAGATTTCATATTTCTTGTGTCATCAGAAAATGAAATAATTACATAATCACTGTGACTTAAAGGATCAAAAAATAAACACAATTTTCACCTTTACAGTAAATGTAGTCACACGGAACTCCATTAAACAAACGATCAAAATATTATACTTGGTCTTTTTATTTATTGATGAAAACGATCCGGTATTACACATCTGTGAGGGGTAAAAGTATGTGCACCTTTGTTTTCAGTATGTGGTGTGTTCCCCTTGTGCAGTAATAACTGCAGATAAACGTTTGGGGTAAGTGTTGATCATCTGCACATCGGCTCGGAGGAGTTTTATCTCGTTCCTCAGTTCAGAACAGATTCAACTCTGGGGTGTTGGTGGGTTTCCTCATATGAGCTGCTTGCTTCAGGTTCTTCCACAACATTTCTACTGGATTAAGGTCAGGACTTTGACTCGGCCGTTCCAAAACATTCACTTTATTCTTCTTGAAACATTCTTTGGTAAAACAACCTGTCTGTTTAGAATCGTTGTCTTGCTGCGTGACCCACTTCCTCTTCAGATTCAGTTCATGGACTCATGTCCTGATATTTTCCTTTAGAGTTCGCCGGTATCATTCACAATTCATTGTTCCATCAGTGATGGCGAGTCGTCCTGGTCCAGATTCAGCAAAACAGGTCCAAACCATGACACTACCTCCACCATGTTTCACCGATGGGAGAAGGTTCTTATGCTGGAATGCAGTGTTTTCATTTCTCCAAAAACAACGCTTCTCATTTAAACCAAAAAGTTCTCTTTTGTTCTCATCCATCCACAAAACATTTTTCCAGTAGTCTTCTGTCTCCTCTTTCTCCTTGCAGCCCTGCCATACACACCATTGTTTTTCAGTGTTCTCCTGATGGTGGACTCAAGAACATTAACATTAGCCAATGTGACAGAGGACTTTAGATGATTAGATGTTACCGTAGGTTCTTCTGTCACTCCACTGTGAGGTTCTGTTCCCAGGTGCTGTGATACACCAGTGAAGGCTCCTAGTGACTCTATTTAAGTTCTCTTGTAAATAAAGTCTGCTGTAGTGTTTTGTCATATTTAATCTCATTCTCCTTCCAGCATCCTGAGAAAAAAAGGAAAATTCCTGTGCTTTCAAAAACACAAGCATCACGTTTAAAATGGCGTTGTTTTAATGTTTGTAAAAGGCATGCTTCTAAAATAAGACGTGACAGGTGCTCTACAGGTGAACAGTTTAGAAGAGTTTAGACAGTTTCTCTGATATTTTTTCTAAATATGTGGTCCACAGACTCTAACTTCTAGGACTAGGACTTCATCAGGACTTCATAAGGATTGAGTTTAAACTTACATTCTCTGACATTCTCCAATAGGATTTTCTGCTAGAGAGCAGAATTCATGTTTCCCTCAGTTACTGCAAGTTGTCCAGACCCTGAAACAGCAGAGCATCCCCACACCATCACACTGCCTCCACCATGCTTGTCCGTAGGTATGATGATCTTTTTGTGGAATTCTGTGTTTGGTTTACCACAAATGTAACGGGACCGCTGTCTTCCACACAGTTGCACTTCCAGCTCATCAGTCCACAGAACGTTCTCCCAAAAGGTTTGAGGATCATCAAGGTGTGTTTTGGTGAAATTCAGACGTGTCTTAATGTTCTTCTGGGTCAGCAGTGGTTTTCATCTCGCCACTCTTCCATGGAGCCATTTTCTCCCAGTGTACACAGGCACAGTTGGTACAGGATTATTTGTTTTGCTTTAATAAATAACATTATCATGTAAAACCTGTATTGTGTGTTTACTTAGACTGCCTTTATTTTATCTTAGATTTCATTTTAATTTCTGAAACACTTTAGTACGAGATCTTCACAAACACAGAAGAAATCAGGATATTAAGGATATTTTTCACAGCACTGTATATTAAAGATCTTTGAGCGGGAAATTATTGAGTGTCATTCTTTATTTTAAAAAAATATATTTTAGATGAACTACACCTAAAATAACTCGTATACTCATGCACATGAAGAGAACAAATCATCATATAGTGGCACAAATCTGTTAAAAGGTTAATAAAAAACTGCTCTCTTTTGGGTTTGGGCTTTAAACAGGGTTGCCAGATAGGGTCCACTTCTTTACCACTCTATTCAGATTATAAAACATTTTATATTAAACCAAATTTTCTAATAATCTAGCTTAGGATAAGAACTGATGAGCCACCATGTCTAACTAGACTGACTAAATAAATTACAAACATAACGAATATTTATCATTTATTAAACAGTTAAACAAAGATTTTTCATTCTGATTAATATAACTACCCAATCTGGCAACGCGTGTCTGTTGGCACACATACAGTACAGGGAAATGTTTAACTAAAGCTTCTCAATACGCAAAGGGAAATGTTCTGGCGTAAAAGCGATGGATCTGATTAAAGATTTTATCGACGCACATTCTGATTTGGGGTTTCAAACAGGATTGATCAGATTTATGTAAAATAATCAGTTTATATAGCTTAATATATATATATATATATATTGAAACAATTCTATTGAACATTATATATACTATAACTGTAAATATTTAACATTTTTATATTTAATGTGGTGCATGTGAAAGGTCAGTATCCAGCTCAATACTGTGGGTTGCCAGATAGGTATATATCATAAAACAATATTTTGTTTAGTTAATCTGTCAACACTTGTGTATACGGTAGACTACTCAAGAGTACAGAAAACCCAATGTATTTGAGTATGAAAATGGAAAATAAACTTCATGTCACATATTTGTACAGGAAACAGCTTTTATTTATTTATTTAAATACTTTAATAAAATATAAGGAGTAATAGACTATCCCACAGTAGGAGGAGAAGATGAATGTTAAAGCAGAATGTTGAAGCGGGGACAGAGGGAGAGCGAGCGCTGGGCTGTGACCTGGAAAATGCCTTTCCTGCTGTTTATGTAGTAATAATAAAAACCCAGGACCGGCTCTTCCACATTCCTGCTTAAGATGTGGATCAGATTCCGGCCATGCCTGTTCCATGTAGATCCTGCCCAGAAACTAAACTGATGATAAATTAACGACAACCAGAGACACTGACTCTCTGTTCTAGCTCTGTAAGGAATGTTATCGTACATATTTCTGATCACCAACTGGATTTGTGACACATGTAAATGTCTTCTCACCTTATAACTGTCTGACTAAACACAGACACAGCTGTTACTGCGCTCAAGATGACTATTGTCCTCTAACAGCCCGTCCTCAAGTGTTCTATTCCTCTTACACCACAGCAGTGTACAACAGTTGCGCTTTTTATCCATTTAAATAGGGTTTCCCAAAAGTTTCCACCCACAGGAGACCATGTACGCCTGCACCATGTGGCTGTGCCTCCATCCGTGGTAGGTACGTCGTGGACGTTGGTCACAGCACTTGTGTTGTGTGTGATGTGCTTGCCATGTATTCTGTTAAAGTCCAGCCATGAGAATGACTTTTCTCAAAGGCGTTCTTAAAGGCTATCTGAAAATATATGTATAATATAAACGAAGCATGAAACATTTTGGAAGACATTTTGCTAAAATGTGTTCTTTTGCCCTGTTTCTGGAGACTTTTGGGACACCCTGTAGTTACATTTAATGTTGTGGTATGTTGGTGAAATCCTGGATCCTGATTGGTCAGAAGGTGTCGATTCGTTTTCTAGAACTGCGGCTCTGACAGCAGCACAGGTTCATATTTACACGCCCGTTCTAATATGTTTTGGTTTCTATGGTAACGGCTCGTTCACAGGGACGTGTAGAGCGGACGCTCCACTGATAATAAACGGATTTAAAAATGTGTGTAATTGTTGATAAGATAGGAGATGTTTGTGGAGCGTGTAAGGAAGGAGTCTCCACTGTCAGTGCAGTGGAACAGTCAGAGGTGAAACTGTAACTTACATTTTTCCCAAATCTTCACTAAAGAGAAATTTACACTTCTTTACCGTTTCTCACTAACACACTGTGTTTATTTATCTTATCAACTTGAAGAGTGTAAATAAAGAGAGAGAGAATAAAGAGAGAGAGAGAGAGAGAGAGATGGTGAGGAAACGACTGTTGATAGCTGCTATAACGTAAGTGAAAACAGGAACTAGCAACACTCCATAACATTACACATGACTGTTAATGGTAGTTTCACGTGTCTTTTTTAATTAATACAAACATGTGTAGTTGTTAGAGAGTTGCTGTGGTGTAAGAGAAATCAAACACTTTCAGGGTTGATTATTATTATACTCCACTTCACCACTCAGTTTTTGAATGAACCAGCAGCACATAGTGTTTATTTACATAATTATGATTTTTTTTTTTTTAGCTCTATCAGATCTTCTAAAATAAATGTTAATGAAGTGTAAACAGTAAAATGTAAACAGAGGCCAGCGCACAACATCACTAAGTAGTGTACACTTCAGGAAGTCTGAGAGCATGTGACGATGAACATTGACTTGGTTCCCTTTATGCCATCCAGTCACTTTATACCGTGTCTCATGAAGAAACTGAGTGTATGTGTGTGTGTGTGTGTGTGTGTGAGTGTGTGTGTGTGTGTGTGTGTGTGTGTGTGAGTGTGTGTGTGTGTGTGTGTGTGTGTTGCATTTTAGCATAAGAAACCTGAGTCAGTAAGATGACACGCCTTGGTGACCTGCTGCTGTGGTGACAGAAAAATGTTGGAGCCCAAAGAAGACACACACACACACACACACACATCCTGATATCCTACCTACTGGCCGTAATGATGCAATCTATTTTCACAAACATCCCCTCAGTTTGAAATACAGTCTTAGAGCTCTATTTCTAGTGTGTGTGTGTGTGTGTGTGTGTGTGTGTGTGTGTGTGTGTGTGTGTGTGTGTGTGTGTGTGTGTGTGTGTGTGTGTGTTTTGTTCTCATTTTAGTAATGGCATGGGAACAAAAATATTGCTGAACATAAGAGAAGTAAATTAAAAGCTATAGAGAACCCGGTCCCCACAAGTACAGATGACTGTGGTGTGTGTGTGTGTGTGTGTGTGTGTGTGTGTGTCTTCTTTGGGCTCCAACTAGTTTCTGTCATGTTTTTGTATCTTGGTGAGGACCAAATACAGGAATTCTGGGGACATTTGTCTGGGTCCAGAAGTAAAACTGTCAGCAGTATTAATGATGATGCGAATGCAAGAAGACGATAAAGAGTAAGACAAAAAATCAAGTAATGTTTGTGTTTCTATGTTATTCATCTGATGCGTGTGTTTGTGTCCTGTTACTCAACCATTTCTTAAAATAAAATAAAAAATGAAACACTAATGTGTTTCTGCTATGAAGATGTTTCTCACAGAAGTTACTGTGTTATTATAATAATCAGTAACACCCTGGTGCAGAAACTAAAGGCTGTATGATACGTAAGAAACACAGAACGTGATCCGTGATCATGGCTGTCACCTTCAAACAATGAGACGCAGCTACAGAATGAAGATACACTTGTAAACAGAGTCGTGTTTCTCAGAATCTTTTGTTTTCTCTAAACAAAACACACAGTTGCTGAGAAACAATCTAAGTCTGTAATTTAGAATAAAATGACACCAAACTGAATATTTCACTTTTATCCAGTATCTACAGAAGCTTCATTATAGCTTCATTACAGGAATACACACAGTGTTTTACAAGACTTCTTTAGTGCTATAAAGCTTATGTTGCTAAGTACTTGCTCCAGAATTATTCAGGAAATAAACACGTTAATAAAGTTATGTGATTTTGTCATGCAGGAAATACAGTAGAGTCTCTGGTTGGCTACCAGTTGGTGACACGGCATGGTGTGACTACTCTGTACTTCTTTACGAGCACAGTAACTTGCCAAACACATGGTTTAATTTCTCAAATATGTTTTGATGTGTTTTATGAAATTATAAAAAATATATGCAGATGACATCACTGTATGTAATGGAACTCCCGAGCCATGTTACTTTTCATGTGTAACAAATATTATTTATTAATAATTGTTTATTGATAGTTAATCAATAAATCTACATTTATTTATTTATTTATTTAAATCTCCCTCTCAGTAACTCTAATCTGCCCCTCTGTATCCATCAACTTCTGATCAGTAACCTCAATCTTCCACTCAGTAACCCTGATCATACCCTCAGTAAGCCTAATCTTATCCTGATCTTCCACTCAGTAATTTTGATCTTCCCATCAGTAACCCTGATCTTCACCTGAGTAACCCTGATCTTCCCCTCAGTAACCCTGATCTTCCCCTCAGTAACCCTGATCTTCCCCTCAGTAACCCTGATCTTCACCTGAGTAACCCTGATCTTCACCTGAGTAACCCTGATCTTCCCATCAGTAACCCTGATCTTCACCTCAGTAACCCTGATCTTCCCCTCAGTAACCCTGATCTTCACCTGAGTAACCCTGATCTTCCCCTCAGTAACCCTGATCTTCCCCTCAGTAACCCTGATCTTCCCCTCAGTAACCCTGATCTTCACCTCAGTAACCCTGATCTTCACCTGAGTAACCCTGATCTTTACCCTCAATATCCCTGATCTTCCCCTGATCTTCCACTCAGTAACCCTGATCTACCCCTCAGTAACCCAGATCAGCTCCTCAGTATCCCAGATCTTCACCTCAGTAACCCTGATCTTTACCCTCAGTAACTCTGATCTTGCCCTGATCTTGCCCTCAGTAACTCTGATCTTGCCCTGATCTTGCCCTCAGTAACCCTGATCTTCCCACCTCAGTAACCCTGATCTTCCCCTCAGTAACCCCAATCTTGCCCTCAGTAACCCTGATCTTCCCCTCAATATCCCTGATCTTCCCCTGATCTTCCTCTCAGTAACTCTGATCTTACCCTCAGTAACTGTCTTCTTCCCCACAGTATCCCTGATCTTCCTCTCAGTAACCCTGATCTTCCCCTCAGTAACCCTGATCTTCCCCTAATCTTCCTCTCAGTAACTTTGATCACCCCACAGTAATCTTGATCTTCCCCTGATCTTCCCCTCAGTAACCTTCATCTTCCCCTCAATAACCCTGTTCTTCCTCTCAGTAACCCTGCTCTACCTATCAGTTATTCTGCACTTCCCCTCAGTAACCCTGATTTACTCCTCAGTGACCCTGATCTTCCTCTCACTAACCCTGCTCTTCCCGTTACCCTGCACTTCCACTCAATGACACTGACCTACCCCTGATTTTCCCCTCAGTAACCCTGATCTTCCCTTCAGTAACATTGCTCTACCCCTCAGTTACTCTGCACTTCCCCTCAGTAACCCTGATCCTCCCCTCAATAACCCAGATTTACTCCTCAGTGACCCTGATCTTCCTCTCAGTAACCCTGCTCTTCCCCTGTTACCCTGCACTTCCCCTCAGTAACCCTGATCTACCCCTCAATAACACTGATCTTCCTCTCAATAACACTGATCTTCCTCTCAGTAACCCTGATCTTCCTCTCAGTAACCCTGATCTAGCCCTCAGTAACCCAGATTTACTCCTCAGTGACCCTGATCTTCCTCTCAGTAACCCTGCTCTTCCCCTGTTACCCTGCACTTCCACTCAGTAACACTGATCTTCCTCTCAGTAACCCTGATCTACCCCTCAATAACACGGATCTACCCCTCAATAACACTGATCTTCCTCTCAGTAACCCTGATCTTCCTCTGATCTTCCCCTCAGTAACCAGTCAGTCTTCCTGATCTTCCCATCACTAAATGATGAACATTATCTTACCCTTTAGGAGCCCTGATCTTCCCTAAGTGTCCCTGATCTTCTGTTAAGTAAACCCCAGTCTTCCTACCATTCATCCTGATCTTCCCATTGCTAACCCTTATCTAACCCTCAGTAATGCTATATATACAGTATCTCACAAAAGTAAGTACACCCCTCACATGTGTGTAAATATGTGATGATATATTTTCATGTGACAACACTGAAGAAATGACACCGTGCTACAATGTAAAGTAGTGAGTGTACAGCTCGTGTAACAGTGTAAATTTGCTGTTCCCTCAAAATAACTTAACACACAGCCATTAATAACAAAAGTGAGTACACCCCTAAGTGAAAATCTCCAAATTGGGCCCAAAGTGTCAATATTTTGTGTGGCCACCATTATTTTCCAGCACTGCCTTGGGCAAAGAGTTCACAGAGCTTCACAGGTTGCCACTGGAGTCCTCTTCCACTCCTCCAGGACAACATCACACAGCTGGTGGATGTTAGAGCTCCTCCACCGTCCGTTTGAGGATAGATATCCATATATCTCAAAACCTAGAGTATTTTACCTACTGACACAGATACATGCCCCTCAAGACACATGAACCATCCCAGGCGAGATCCCAGAAGCTTCCCCATAGTGTACGACTGTGGAAGTGAATCATATCACGTAGTTCAATACATATCACGATCACAAACACACAAAAATTATATAAAAGGTACATATGATTTTAGTGAAAAACTACAAAACATCAGGATCCCAAGTGACTCGTTCCTTTTCAACATTGAGATTAATAGTCTATACACAAATATATCAATGGAATCAAGTCTGAAAGCAATCAAAAAAGCCCTTAAATACCATTTAGACCCATCTAGACTTGATAAATACATTTTACAATTACTATAAATTAGTTTAACCTGAAATGACTTTGAATTTGATTTGCAGATTCACCAACAGATTCAAGGCACAGCAATGGGCGAAAAAAACAAGTGCACTGTCATAAGCAAACATATACATGGCTGATTGGGAAACATCCCTTATTGAAAAATGTGATTTCACACCCTTAGTTTATTACAGATACCTGGATGACATCTTTGGAGTTTGGCAGCAAAGGAGTTTAGCTGGTTTATTAAAATCATAACCACACACCACCCAAACATTACAGTAAACACAATACCAATCAAGTCCGTTCAATTTCTGGACACCACAGTCTGTTTGAGTGAACCAACAGAGCATTCCAGAAGACTCAAAAAAAGGTCTATTTCAAAGAAACAGACATACAGTCTCTTGCACAAGTCACGTTTTTACCACAAGCACAATCAAAGGGATAATTAAATCTCAGCTGATATGCTTCTACCGTATATGCACAGCTGTGAGATTTTCATGATGCCACCCAGGTTCTGTTTAAAGTCCTCAGATCCAGAGGGTACAGTAGAAGGTTCTTCCGAAACATCAAAGCCACAACACTTAAAGAAATAAAGACTCAACCTCTAAACACCCAACAAATCATCCCTTTAGTAACAACTTCTGACCAGACACAATTACTAAATAATCAAATTGCAAACCATTTTAAACACACTCAGCAACACGTACCTGCCTTGCAAATATTCATCTCGGCCTGCAGGAGGAACAAAAATCTTAAGGACATTCTCGTCCGGTCTAGATTCACTTCCAGAGGAGTCCAGCAGCTGTGTCCTTGGGAACAATATCTCAGGGAAATAAAATATATCTCAGGCATACCCATAATGCAAAATCTCAGTTTAGACACAAACAATATAGTTTACTGCAAAACATGCTCACAGGGTCACAAACGCTACAGAAGGGAAATTAAAACACACTAATAGCAACATTAAAATAACACCTGCACAACATCACCAATAACACAAAAAATACCAAATGAATCAGTCATTTTAAAGAACACGGTTTGAACCAATGAACAGTCTCAGGGCTGGAAGCCTAATGGGGACAGATAAGCAAAGGAAAGAGTGAGATTAGATGGATACACCGATTAAAAACATGGATGCCCATGGGACTTAATGAAAAGGGTGGGAAAATCACTAATACACAAGTTCAAACCTAAAGACTATATCACGTTCTATTAACATGTAAGGCTTAAGATGTCTCGGGAGTGTGGAAATGAGATCAGGGTTTTGTTGAAGCCATAAAATAACATAACTATCCGTTTGAATTAAAATAACACCAGATTTTACATCAGAAGACTGGACAGGGAATCAATGGGGAACATTAAAAAATAATAATAATTATAGATTGTATTGAAGTACACAAATTGAGTGTGATAAATATTACTAAACAAAAAACAAACAAACATGAGATTGAATTAAGCACTTCGGTTTCGGTTTAATTGAAACACAAAACAAAATAAGTAACTATGAACAGAAAGCAAAAGACTAAGGCAAGAATCCAACATTAACAAAGACATGAACACAAAGACAGAAACGACAGCAACGAAAGACAAAAGCAAGACCAGCAGTGCACTGTGGCTATATAATCATAGGAGCTCATTCATTACCTGAATGAGAATCAGGTACAGGTATACCTGTG
Organism: Ameiurus melas; assembly: GCA_012411365.1. NCBI lineage: Eukaryota > Metazoa > Chordata > Actinopteri > Siluriformes > Ictaluridae > Ameiurus > Ameiurus melas. The sequence continues at coordinate 32,835,809 of CM022761.1, read as the reverse complement.
TGGTGCAATGGCTGCTGGGAACTGCAGTCTGGAGTCCCTTCCGGTATATCCATGACACCTATTACTGAGTGGAAGATATCAAGCACTTACCCTTTGCATGCAATAGCATCAAGAGTGAAAATAGCACTTACCTTTTAAGCACTTGAACTCCACATCCCCAGTCCACAACTTGATGTTGAAGCTGTGGGACAGAAAGATAGCACTTACAAAACCATTCTGAATATGAATTAACAGAAGATCCTAATCAGTGAACTCAACTCCTAACCCATAACGTCTAACCCCAACCCCTAACCCTAATCCCGTACCTTAACCCCTATCCCAAATCCTGTACCTTATCCTTATCCTAACCCTACCAAAAACCTAACCCCTTAACTTTTATCTCTTATCCCAACCCCTGAGCCTAAATCCTAACCCCTGACTCTGACCTGGTAGCCCAACCTCTAACCTTAAAACCTTTGACCCACACCAAAATCTTTGATTCCACCGTTACCTACACACAGTGACAATAGATAATTCAGAAAGTAGTTAAAGGAGAAGGAAGATTAGATGTAGCCTGCACCAAAAAAGTCCAAATTTGTAACTTTTCTAAAAAACATTAAGTTCAAAATCCTAATCTTTCCCTCAGTAACCCAGATCTACCCCTCAATAACCCTGAACTTCCCCTCAGTAACCCAGATCTACCCCTCAATAACCCTGATCTTCCCCTCAGTAACCCAGATCAGCTTCACAGTAACCCAGATCTGCTCCTCAGTAACCAAGATTTACCCCTCAGTAACCCTGAACTTCCCCTCAGTAACCCAGATCTACCCCTCAGTAACCCAGATCTGCCCCTCAGTAACCCTGATCTTCCCCTCAGTAACCCAGATCTACCCCTCAGTAACCCTGATCTTCCCCTCAGTAACCCAGATCTGCTCCTCAGTAACCCAGATTTACCCCTCGGTAACCCAGATCTGCCCCTCAGTAACCTTGATCTTCCCCTCAGTAACCCTGATCTACCCCTCAGTAACCCTGATCTACCACTCAGTAACCCAGATCTACCCCTCGGTAACCCAGATCTCCCCCTCAGTAACCCTGATCTTCCCCTCAGTAACCCTGATCTTCCCCTCAGTAACCCAGATCTACCCCTCAGTAACCCAGATCTGCCCCTCAGTAACCCAGATCTACCCCTCAGTAACCCAGATCTACCCCTCGGTAACCCAGATCTGCCCCTCAGTAACCCTGACCTTCCCCTCAATAACCCTGAACTTCCCCTCAGTAACCCAGATCTACCCCTCAGTAACCCTGATCTGCCCCTCGGTAACCCAGATCTGCCCCTCAGTAACCCAGATCTGCCCCTCAGTAACCCAGATCTACCCCTCAGTAACCCAGATCTACCCCTCAGTAACCCTGACCTTCCCCTCACAACCCTGAACTTCCCCTCAGTAACCCAGATCTACCCCTCAGTAACCCAGATCTACCCCTCAGTAACCCTGATCTGCCCTCAGTAACCCAGATCTGCCCCTCATATCCCAGATCTGCCCCTCATTAACCCAGATCTGCCCCTCTGTAACCCAGATCTACCCCTCAGTAACCCAGATCTGCCCCTCAGTAACCCAGATCTACCCCTCAGTAACCCTGATCTACCCCTCAGTAACCCTGATCTGCCCCTCAGTAACCCAGATCTGCCCCTCAGTAACCCAGATCTGCCCCTCAGTAAGCCAGATCTGCCCCTCAGTAACCCTGAATTTATATGTCAGGTGGGAATTTATGTTTGGGGGGCGTTTAAAAGAGAGAGTATTTATTTTATGGTTGGGGCATTTTTAGCAGTGTGGGTGTGTTTATTAATGTGTTTAGGGTATTTAGCAGTGTAGGGATGTTTATGGGGCATTTAGGGGGATTTTCTTTGTGTTTGGAGCATGGCGGGGGGGGTCTGTTTTTGTATCTAGAGATTTTTCTTTATTACTTGGTCTTGGGGCATTCAGCAGTCTGGATTATTTGTGATTTATTTGTGTTTTTTGTGCTTGAGCAGTGAGACTGATATTTGTTTTGGTGTTTAAGGGGCATATGGCATTGGGGGTATTTATTTTTGGGATTGGGGAATTTAGTAGTCAGGGTGTATTTATGGGCTTAGGGTCATTTAGCAGTAAATAGGGGATTGATTTTTCAGTTTTAGTGAATATAAAATTCAGGCAAGGTCTATATGAATTTGGGGTTATTTACAAGCATGTGTGTTGTTGGCGGGGTATTTATTTGAATATTTGGGGTTATTTCACAGTTTCTGCTGTAGTGTTTTTAAAGGACATTGAAAACGCTGTAATTCCTACACTGTTCACCAGAGTTACATGTAAATATCCTCAAACTAAACTTATATATTCTGGTTTTGGGGAAGTTGGCAAATGGGGGGCGTTTATATATGGGTCTGGGGAAATTCAAGGTCGGAGTATAAAATTTTTGTGTTTTATGGTACTCAGCAGACAGGGTGGTGTTTATGCATGTGTGTGAATAGGCAGAAGATTATCTCAGTGTGTCAAAGTGCTGGTCCGCTCTGCGTATCTGCGTATGAGAGATTCTTAACTGAGAAACATTCCACTGTCTACATTTGATGGGTATCTACTACAAAACTTCAAACGTAAACTCAAATCATTAAAAAATGATGAATTTAATCTAAACCAAAAACTCTATAGCACATTATGACCGAGAGCTTTGAAAAGCAGTATGAATGGAGTTAAATGTTAAGTGCTTCAGGCTGTATTAATCACATATCACAACTAATCACAGTGAAACACGATAGTGATACTATCTAAACATATTTCCAAATGACGCATATTTTTGCACTTGCATGACCAGGATTGAAAATGTACCAGGGTCACAGAACATGGAATGCAAAGGCCATGAACAAACAAATAGACAATAAACAGAAATAGATGAGAAGCAGAGAACAAATTCAGTAAATAATCATTTATTAAAGAGACCTAAAAACCAAGACAAATGTTTTTTGTATCCTGTTGTCATGGGTAACCACCGCACACAGGAACAAACAGATAGCTGGTTCCCAATAGTGAGATACTGATGGTGTGGGTGATGTCAGAAGTCATAAGAGCTGGGACTCAACATGGTGTGTAAGGTGTGTAAGAACCGGTCCTAGCAGGGAGGAGAACAGGGACAGTAATAAGAAGAAAAAGAGGTGTGTGTGTGTGTGTGTGTGTGTGTTTATATATATATGGAACTGCTTGAATCTTTCAGGCCTTATCAGTAAAATGCTGGAACACACACATGCACACACGCACGCACACATTTTTTACTTTCTTTATCAGGTGGTTCCATTAGATTTTTGTATTACTATAGCTAAATCATACTAAAACCTTCATAATCTTAATCTTCTGTGTGAGACAAGGCTGTGAGTCTGTAACCCTAACCCTACTCTCAGTTACCCTAACCCTACTCTCAGTAACCCTAACCCTACTCTCAGTAACCCTAACCCTACTCTCAGTAACCCTAACCCTACTCACAGTAACCCTAACCCTACTCTCAGTAACCCTAACCCTACTCTCAGTAACCCTAACCCTACTCTCAGTAACCCTAACCCTACTCTCAGTAACCCTAACCCTACTCTCAGTAACCCTAACCCTACTCTCAGTAACCCTAACCCTACTCTCAGTAACCCTAACCCTACTCTCAGTAGCTAGCCCCTGCTCACTTGACCTGACCTGCTCTCCAGTGGCCCTACCCCTGCTCCTCCAGTAGCCCCTAGACCTGCTCACTGTGACCCTAACCCACTCTCCCAGTTACCTAGCCCTACTCATCAGTAGCCCTACTCACATGTAAGCCTAGCCCTACTCAGTGAGCCTGGCCCACTCCAGTGAGCTAGCCTACTCACAATGCTGGCCTACCTTACTCAGTTGCCTAGCCCTACTCCTATAGCCTAACCCTTCTCTCAATTGCTAACTTTACCTTGCAATAGCCTTACCCTGCTCTCAGTGAGCCTGGCCCTGCAGTGACCTATTTTACCCTACTCTCAGGTATTTACCGCTATACCCTGCTCTCAGATTAGCCTAGCCCTGCTGGACTCAGGCTGGCTGGGTGTTACAGCGCTCTCAGGGTTGCCCTACCTCCTGCTGCGGTGGCCCTATCTAGCCCCTGCTCTCAGTGACCTATTTACTGCTCACGTGGCCTGGCCCCTCTCTCGGTTGCCCTAGCGTCTTCTCCAGTGGCCCTGGCCTGCTCACAGTGACCCGGCCCTGCTCTCAGTGACCCTGGCCACTGCTCAGCTTGTAACCCCTGGCCTGCTCACAGTGGCCCTGACCTGCCCTTGCAGTGACTCTAGCTACTCAGTGGCCCCTAGCCCTGCACCATCAGTTCGCCTAGCCTTGCTCTCAGTGGCCTAGCCCTACTCATAGTGGAGCCTAGCCCTGCTCTACGAGTATTCAGCTCTGCAGTGGACCTGACTGCTCAGAGTGGCCTAGCCTGCTCATAGTGGCCCTACCTGCTCTCAGTGGCCCCTAAGCTTCTGCGAGCCGCCCTACTCATGTGACCTATTCCCTACTCTCAGTTGACCCTAGCCTGCTCTCAGTGGCCTAGCCTACTACTCATGTGAGCTAGCCCTGCTCTCAGTAGGCCTGGCCTACTCACAGTAGAGCCTGGCCCTACTCAAAGGGTGGCCTGGCCCTCACTCTATCAGTGACCTGGCCTGCTCTCAAGTGACCTAGCCCCCTCACTTCGGGCCCTGCACCTGCTCTCAGTGTCCTCACCCTGCCTCAGGTTGCCCTATTTTCTCTCCGGATTTACTGCTCTCAGTGGCCCTGGCCCTACTCTCAGGTGCCTCATTCCCTGCTCCTCAGTGGCCCTGTTACAGGCGGTCGCCTAGCCCCTGCACAGCGGCCTGGCCTGCTCTCTATTCTATTTTCTCCGGTGCAGCCCTGACCACCGCGGTGAGCCCCTGGCCCTGCTCTCAGTGAACCGTAGCCCCTGCTCCTGTGCCCTGGCCCCTGCTCATGGCCGCCTTTTTCCTTGACCTCAGTCCTGCCTGGGGTGACGGTGGCCTATACTAATTGACGCCTGGCCCTGCTCTCAGTGGCCCTCTTGTCCTTGACCTATTGGGGGCTTTTTCGACCCCTCACCAACCCTCTCTCATTCCTCTCCTTTCCTTACCAACCCCAGCCTGCTCTCCAGTGGCCCTAGTCCTGCCTGCAATTGACCTAGCCCTGCTCTCAGTGACCTAGCCCCTGCAGTAGCCTACCTATCAGTGTGACCTTTTTCTCAGTGGCCTGACCTACTCTAGCGGCCTATCTCCCATGTGACTATTTTTCTCTCAGTGGCCTAGCCTGCTGGGGTGGGCCTACTCTTCTTCGGTACAGGCCTGCTCTCAGTGACCCAGGCTTCTCTCTGTGACCTATTTTCTACTCAGTGACCTAGCCCTGCACTCAGCTGGCCTAAGCCTAATCTCATTGACTTCACGCCTGCTCTCCAGTGGCCTGGCCAGTAGCTCTCGGTCACTTGCGGGCGCGTGGCCTATTTATGTCGCTGGGCCTGCTTAACCTTGTGACTAACATCTTATACTGCGTGACCCTGGTCACGCTTGACTTTTCCATATCGTTGACTGTCTTTTTCTTATTCAGTTATTTTGTCATGCATGTGACCGTTGCCAATGGGCCGGCCCTGCTGCTCCTCATGTGGCCCTGTACATTGTGGTTTC
>CM022761.1:32822638-32825138 GCA_012411365.1 Ameiurus melas | reverse complement strand
TGAGCTTAACTATATATGTTCCATATAATGATATTATACCTGTGTATAAATATCTGTTTATTTCTGTACATTAAATCAAGCACAAATGTTTAATGTGTATTTTGTAATTGTAGTTTAAATGTTTACATTTTTTAAGCTGTAACAAAAAGAAAAACCTCAACAAAACAAGTCAAAATACAGCAATAATAAAAACCTTTAAAAAGAAGTTTTAAAACTGTAGTAATAATAAATTGACTCAAAAAACACCAAAAGATTTATCGCAATAATAAATACAAAAAAACTAAACCCCACCTACAAGGTCACAGCAATTTTAGATGATCATTTTTTCATTCTCCCGATTCCATGTGAGAAATCGGAGATCATTCTGTAACGTCACTGATCCTCTCACTTGTATGTCTGGAGCTTTTATCCGTTTCGGAGAGATTTAGAGTGTGACGTGTTTACAGTTGGATGTTGACGTGTTTGTTCGACTCTGTACAGATTTTCGGAGGTTTGACGTGGTGTCTCGTGGCTTCCACTAAAGTGTTTCCAGCGAATCCTCTGGGATGGGTGATGTTCGTCTCCATCTTCTGCTTTGTTTTAACCACGCTGTGGTTCTTCATTTTCATCGCAGGAGGAAACCAGAGCAGTGTGTGGCCAGGCCTGGTGATTACACACACACACACACACACACACACACACACACACACACACACACACACACACACACACACACATATAATTAATGTCATTTACACCTGTAAATTTACACTTAGTTATTGTTGGTAAGGTTAGGCTGGGAGTGACATTAGCTCTCACAGGTTTATTTTACTTTTGTTAAATCCAACTTGTTACAATTCCTATACATTTCCAGATCTTATGATCAATTGCATTTTAACTTTATTTTAAAGTAAATTAAAGTGGCATTTGCCCAACAGAAATGATATTAAATATCATTAGGGTTACACAGATAATAATAATAATAATAATAATAATAATAATAATAATAATAATAATAATAATAATAATAATAATCTAATTTATTTGTATACGGTGCCTTTAAAGCAGCTTCATTCAGAGTAAAAACTCCTGCAGTTGTTAATATATTCTCCATCAGAAGTGGAAAATGAAAAAAAAAGAAAACATTCTCTTTCTTCCTCTCAGGACACTGCGTATCATTTCATCGCGGTGCTTTTCTATCTGAGCTCCTCGGTAGTTTTGGCCTTAGTCACGATCTATCAAAAGACAGGAGATTTTAAGACGTATCAGGAGGAAATCGCTGCTGTGGTAAGAAATACACTCACCATTTATTTTATACATTATATATTACATTATATATATATTATATATTACATTATATTACACATGATATTTTACATTCCAGCAATAACAAGAACACAATGTCAACATTTTATTTTACTTTTCTGTAGGAATACACAATAAAACAAAGCAAATAAATATTGTGTGTGTGTGTGTGTGTGTGTGTGTGTGTGTGTGTGTGTGTGTGTGTGTGTGTGTGTGTTTTCAGGTGATGTCTTACATAACCACACTGCTCTACTTCCTCCACGCCATCTTCTCTGCGCTCCGGTGGAAATCCTCCTGAAGAGCAAAATAAAACAGCAAAACACAGCAACCTCTTCACCTCAAAAACAAAATCATAAACTCAATCTGACCTTACAAAAGTTTCAAACCATCCCGGTTGTAAGAAATAAAGCGCCCAGTAGGGGGCAGTAGCTGTAATTGACACTGTATAGTTTCCTGCTGATCACCAGAAGGTTGCGAGGTCAAGTCCCACAGTTTGTCACTTTTAAAGCCTTAATTATTCCTCGACCTTTGACCCCCAGCTTAATTTTTAAGATGGGATCATGTCGGAAAATTTGAACATTAAATACGGTTATATAAACACACAAATACATTTAAAAATCATTGTATCTGAATTTTTAAAGTTGTTGAGATTTCTCTACATTGAATTAGTTTTACTAAATTGTTTTCTTTATTGTTCTTTTGAATCTTTTAAAAGATCTCAGATCTGTAAATACAACTTTACACTGCGCCGCTAAACGACAGATCAGTCGAAAGACGCTGAACTGATGAGTGTGATGAATAAATTGAATGGGTTCACAAATCTGGTCTTATTACAGTCTGTACGTTCTCCTGTACACTCACACTCTGCCACGCCCACTTTAAAGGTGTGTTTTCCCGTCCACATTATAAACGGTGTGGGGAAAGCTAAAATAAGGTGAACAGGTCAGAACAATGAAGCTTGGCTGAGGTAAAAATGCTAAAAGTGCTCAAAACAATGGATCTTTTTTCAATAAAAGGACAATATATTTCTGTATTTCTGCTCAATCTGAATATTACTGAGAACGCGTTTCTGATTTTATTACCAGATTATTTTCTTGCAAAAAATTTTGACATTAATGTAATGATCAGAAATAAAATGTTTAACAAACCACACAGTCTTCTGAATACAATATACACACTATTCACAACAACAACAACAACAACAACAACCACGAGA
>CM022761.1:32802638-32810138 GCA_012411365.1 Ameiurus melas | reverse complement strand
CAATCTCCTGTGTGAAAAGAGAACTTTCGTGGACTTTAAAGTGGCGATATTATTCATTAATTAATAATGTGATGTTTATTTAGCAGCGATGGCTCAGTGGTTAAAGGCTCTGGGTTACTGATCACCAAGCCGCCGCTGTTGGGCCGAGGCACCCTCTCCGCTCCAGCGGGCCGTATCACGGCTGACCTGCGCTCTGACCTCAGATTGGAGGTCAGAGAGCAGAGTTGGAATAGGTAGAGAAAAACATTTCACTGAGCTGTAATATATATATGTGAAAAATAAAGTCTTCTTCTTCTCTTTATGGATATAATACTGACCTTGAATGACCTTCCATAGTGTGTGTTTACAGATAAAACATAAATATCAGCGTGACATGTTGTGTTTATGTCACACGGTGGCGCTGGACTTCATGCTGCGCCTCACTCGAGCTGAGACTTCTAACTGCTTCAGACAGCTTCAGTACATTTCCGTCCTATATAAACTGTCCTGAACTCGGTCCAGACTGAACCGCCGGGGTTAGCATCAGCTCCACTCTTCATCTGACTAAAGCTGTGCACTTTGAATCCTTTTCAGTTCTGGTTACTTTCCTGCTAACATGTGCCTCAAAGCAATCTCTGTCTTCACATCTCACCGACCCAAAAGATACCCTCCCAAAACCTCGTCCCCCCTCCGCTCCCCCGCTCTTTCGTCAACAGCTTCCAGACCCATTTCCCTCTCTAACGCTTGAATCGGCCACCAGCACTTTCCTTTCTTCACTTTCCTCCTCCATGGACCTCCTGAGACGTGTTCTCGCCCTGCTGCTTGGATGTCAGGTGTGTTGTAGAGAATTAAGAGCAGTGGAGAGAAAGTCGAGGAAATCACAAGTTGAGATACTAATCTCCTCTCGTCCCGCTCGCTCCTGTCCATGTTCTCATCCAATGTGACCGCTGCTAAGACGTCCTTCTAAAGGCTAAGCTTGTAGAGCAGGGGTGTCCGATCTTATCCGGAAAGGGCCGGTTTTCATTCCAACCGAGTAGAAGCCACACCTGAGTCTGTTGAAAGCCAAACTGATTAAACAGGCGGAGTCAGGTGTGGCTCCTGGTTGATGGAAATGAAAACCTGCACCCTCTCCGGCTCTTTCCGGATAAGATTGGACACCCCTGTTGTAGAACTTTGCTTCACTTCTTAACCCACAGCTTCCTCCATCATGCTCCTCTGACTGCCACCGTTTTATGACAAGAAGCAGACCAGAAGCTGTCTGTGTTCTAGCAGACAGAACAAACTTCCCACGACTGTCCGAACAGCCGAGTCACAAGTCCCTGAAGTCCTACCTCTTAAATCATCCATCCGTCCATCTCCTACCGCTTACTCCTTTTCAGGGTCACGGGGAACCTGGAGCCTATCCCAGGGAGCATCGGGCACAAGGCGGGATACACCCTGGACAAAGTGTCCGTCCATCGCAGGGCACTAACCCTAACCACATTAACCCTAATTCTAGTCTTGCAGTGCGACCACCTATAACTAGTACTTTTAGTCACTTAACTTGGTCAGGAACAGCGTCCAAGACCAATCATTATTTTGTTTGCATTAGTCATAAGTGAGGTGCTTCCAAAAACAACAGACACCAACATGTACACCCTGCCAATCCATCTCAGGGCACAATCACTGGGCACTTTTTGGGGGAGGAAACCAGAGTACCCAGAGGAAACCCCCACAGCACAGAGAGAACATGCAAACTGCACACACACACACACACACACACACACACACACGGACCGAGCGGGACTCGAACCCCTGACCCATGAGGCGAACGTGCTAACCACTACACCACCACAATCATAAGCATTGTAACCTCCACCGCAGGGTTTAGACTGATGCTACTGCAGAATACGTCACTCGGGATACAGGCATGTGCTGAATGCCATAAATGTAAATGTCTATAGTTCTGAATGAGTTCTGAATTCTGATGTGATTCATTTCAGTATTAAATCCACACTGAGTGAGTAACTCTACTCTGAATACAACCCGTACATTTTATAGAGAAAGTGCATGAATTAAAGCAGTTCTTGGTGGACAGAGACAGTGTGTGTGTGTGTGTGTGTGTGTGTGTGTGTGTGTGTGTGTGTGTGTGTGTTTTAGGACTTTGTGTATCACCTCCTGGCAGCTCTGTTCTATCTCAGCGCCTCGGTTCCTCTCGCCAACATCACAATCAACATGAAGAACAACACCGTCGTCTCTCCAGTGGACAGATTCAGATATTACCAAATCGATATCGCAGCAGTGGTGAGGACACACACACACACACACACACACACACACACAACACACACACACACACACTGAGACAAATCTATAATCCTATTTTTACTGTGTATTCAGTCGAGTTGGTTTTCCACTATGGTGGGCGGAGCCTGTTGTACTGAACAGTGCAAATCTTTTATTCGATTTTTAATGTAGAACCCTTAAGCGTTCTTCAGTGCTGCTTTGAGGGAAACTTTAAAGGTTCTGTGTCGAAAGCTACAACGCTACAAGTGTTTCCTGTTGGAGTTCAATGTAGAAGAGATAATAATCCGATAAACACTAAAATGATCTAGAACCACAAAGGAACACTTAAATGGTTCTATATTGTATAAGGGTTTTGATGGATAACGAAGGGTTCTGTGCCTCTTAATGTGTTGTACATGGAACCTTTTCTGATGTGGAAACAGTTCTAGGGTTCTATATTTAAAGGTTAATAGGATCATTAAAGGTTTTAGTTTGCTCAAACTTGGTTTCTACTCGGAACCTTTTCTAGTAACACTCAGTTTTAGCGTCCTACATTCTGCAAGGGTTCTTTGGAACAAGTACTTTCTTAAATTTTTGATATTGGTCTGTAGTGTTTAATCAGGGGAGTGATAACTGCTGGTTTAAAGGATTTCTGCACATAGCCGGTGCTGAGGGGGGAGTTGGTTTTTAATACAGGTTTATTTCTTCTGGTGGTATTTGTTTGAGGACTCGGGGACATTAATGATAAAACGGTGCAGTAGGTGATGTGAATGTAGGTTTGACACGGTAGTGTGGTGAGGTGCATAGAGTATGATGAAGACACCTTTTTAATGAGGTGAGGTAATGATCTGAGATTCACACTGGTGTAATGTGACTGTGTTTTACATAATTAATCCAAATGTTAGTATTAATTAATTAATCCAGAGTGACCACCATTATGAGTGGGTTCTGTGACGTTCTGATTGTTCTCAGAGGGTCTTCTGGGTTCTCGAAATGAATATTAAAGACTCCAACAATTAAAGCTTTGTGTAAAGAAACAACCGGGTTAAAGATTAAATCTGCAAAATTCTCCAAGGACTTCAGATCACGGCCCTGCGGGTCTGTAAATAATAACCGGCGGAATCGACTCGTAGACTTCTTCTTCGTTGCTGTATGTTATACTAATAAAGAGAACTTCAGAAGAGTGGAGTTCATGACGAGGTGTGTGATGAATAGATTATCATAATAAATGAGTGAGACTCCTCCCCCTCTGTCAGTAAGATGGGACTGATGTATATAACTGTATCCAGGAGGACTGGCTTCATTCAGTGCGGTGTACTCATCAGGTTTAATCCACATCTCTGTTAAACACATGATATTAAACTCCTGATCAGTAACACTTTCATTAACGAGAAGTGCTTTAGACGTGAGAGATGTAATATTTCACAGTGCTAGCTTCAGATCTGCTGGTGCTGGCTGTGCATTCAGTATGATGTCATCTGATGTTAATTGGGTTTTAATTAGGAGGATTTCTACATTATTATTTATCTCGGGGACAGACAGGGTCTCTGTATCGTGGAACCTAGGTGAGGATCAGTGCAGATAGCAGACGGTCGGTTTAGCCTGCTTGTCTGCTCCTTGGCCTTGGCTCAGGATTGGCACAGATTAACTAGACCTGGTCTGAGATTGTGTGACCTGCTGCAAGAAACGAGAGCAGCACTTTCCTGAGTGGGATGGATACCGTCCCGCCCTAACAGCCCAGCCTTGCCCTCAAAACTACTCCAAACATCGATAAATTGTTTTTGGAGCACCACCTGGACCTCCAGAAGTTCAGTGACCATAACAACTGTAATCTACATCACCACGCCGCATTGGGATGGGGTCAGAGCACGTACTACTGCATTGGACATCGCTTTCGCTACGTTATCACACCTCTAGATGAGGGCTCTAATGCCGGAGTTGGGGGATTGTTAACTTGCAGACTTTCCCCTACAGAAACTACACTACTCTCTCACTAACCCCCTCTAGAGTCTGGATGGCCTCGGTGTGTTATATTTATACGAAAAACAAAAATAGTTTTCCGGGAATTTGAAGAGGCGGCAAAAGGATGTTACTAAATCATGTTTTATATCAACACAACAATAGAGCATAACATTTGTGTCTTTATGTTATGATATACGGTTGTGTGTTCATATAAAACATGTTTGTTCAAAATCAGTGCACTGGACTGAGACTGGATTATACCGTGTAAACAGAAGCCTCTGATCTCGACTTCTGAACAGAATCGTACGAAACCAAGCGCACTCTTGTCTCTATCTCCACGTCACTGACCAACGGTGTGAAAAAGGTTTTTTTACCCAAGTGTTCTTCAAAGACTTGAATATTTTTGGATGAATTTTGTTGTTATTCGATCTTCCCCAAACTCACACCCTGGATTAGAGAAGTCAGGATTTAGACAGGAACACAAGTTTGATGTTTTTGTGATGTTTAAATCGATTTCTATTCATCAGTATGTATATCATCTGAGGGATTGAGATCTCGTCTTTGGAGCTTAACAGGAACACTAAACTTGTGTTCCTGTCTTGGTCTTGACGTCTATATTGCATGGTATGAATTTGCGGAAGATCAAAGAATGTTAAAAAAGACTATATTTATAGTTGTTGGGGTTTTTTTGGTCCAAAAATGGACTTTCTCCGAGTCCACTCTGCTTCATCCTATCACACTCCACAGCTGAGATCTGAGGTTCTGATTCCCTTGTAGGATGTCTTTGTGTGTGTGTGTGTGTGTGTGTGTATATATATATATATATATATATATTGGTGAATGGAAAATCTCAAACATTTTGCATATCTCCAGGTTTTTTTCCAACACTTGAGAATGATCTTCTGATAGAATGTCAGGTTCGGAAGCCTAAAATTGGATAGATTTAGAGTTATTAGAGATTTCTCATGAAGTGTTGGGGACGAAAATAATCAAATTCCAGACTGTAGAACTCTCGTATAAAGATTAAATGGAAATATACGGATGATGGAACGTTTCCAAACAGAATTTGGACCGGTGCCAGATCAGTTCAGTTTGATTTTGATTTCACGTTACATGAGGGAACCGAAGACTCGGATTTGGTGTGTGACAGAACAAAACAAAGTGTGTTCCTGTCCGTCTCAAGCGCAGTTTCCTTCAGTGTGAACATGAAGATCAAAGGAAGCTGAATTTTTCACGCCGCCCAAAATCTCTAAGGGTTTGTGTTTGTTTTTGTTTTTTTTATGGGGTAAAATGTTTCACTTTTTCCAATCTTCTGAATTCACACTGAGTGGAGGGTCAAGACCTTTGGTGTTCCTATCACGTGAATTTTTTGTGATTTCTTTTTTTTAACTGATTTTCATTCACCAACACGTGAGATGTGAGAGGAGAATCTCAGGTCTCAGCTTCGGAGTGTGGTACTGTAGGAACACCGAACCTGCCCTCCTGTGTACGTCTTGACCTCCTTAACGTACGCTGTGAATTTGTGGAACATTTCACCTGAAAAATCTTACAGTTTGGGCGAAAAATCGAACTTTCTCAGAACTTCTTCATATTTGCCGCATTCATTATGGAGATGGACTGAAGCACAGGTTTGGTGTTCCAATCACGCTCCAGATCTGAGATTCTCCTACGTGTTGGTGAGTGGAAATTAATACTCAAATATTTCACCAAAATTTACGAGTGATACACGTCTCCATGGTAACAGCGCTTTCAGCGTTTTCATGCCTTTTTAATAAATGGCACCCGATAGATGAATCAGCTCAGTTTACGTGCGTATCATCACTAATAACAGCATGTAGCATCCTACAGTAGGAGGACCTTCGTGACTCTGCAATAAAATGTTCATCCTGACACCTGAAGGAACCAGTAGTCATCAAGATCCTCTTTGGAGCATGAGAGGAACCCAAATGTACCTCAAAATAAGAATAAATAAAGAAATAAATTGAACTCATTCATCTCAAACGTCCCAATTTATTCATTTAATCCTATTTCCAAGAAGAAAAATCCAATACCTGAACAATGAATATCTTATTAAACGAATTGGCTGTAAAATTCATGAATCAATTCCGTGTGTGTGTGTGTGTGTGTGTGTGTGTGTTTCAGGTTTTCTCCTACACCGCCACGCTGTTTTACTTCATTCACTGCATTCTGTCTGCCATCAGATGGAAATCCTTCTGAACAAACGATGGACCATGAGGAGAGTTCACACTCCATCACTGCCCAGATCCGATCGCTTCATTACAATCATTTTACATCGTTCTAATCAAATCTGATAGTTTAACGTTAATCTTTATTGTTTTTCAGTTAATTCTGTATCATATCTAACCAAAAAAAGTAGAAATGTTTATAACACGTTACACGCAAAAAAAAAACCTTTTCACCGGAGAAGAAATCAGTTTTGTATGTTTTCGACACACGATGGAATAACTAACATGTTTTAATAAAGGTTGTGTAACCTGTGTGTGTGAAATGATGGAATATAACTCTGCCGTGAGTGAGTGAGAGAGTGTGTGTGAGTGTGTGTGTGAGAGTGTGTAAGAGAGTGTGTGAGTGTGTGTGTGTGAGAGTGTGTGTGTGAGAGTGTGTGTGTGTGTGTGTGAGAGTGTGTGTGTGTGTGTGTGTGTGTGTGTGAGAGTGTGTAAGAGAGTGTGTGTGTGTGTAAATGTGTGAGAGTGTGTGTGTGTTGAGTGTGTTGGTGTGTGTGAGAGTGTGTGTGTGTGTGAGTGTGTGTGTGAGAGGTTTGTTGAGGGTGTGTGGAGGTGTGTGAGAGTGTGTGAGTGTGTGTGTGTGTGTGAGAGTGTGTAGAGGTGTGTGTGAGTGTGTAGAGGAGTGTGTGTGTGTGAGTGTGTGGAGAGTGTGGGTGTGTGTGTGTGTGATGAGTGTGTGGAGTGTGTGAGTGTGTGTGTGTGTGAGAGTGTGTGTATGTGGTGTGTAGAGGTGTGTGTGTGTGGTGTGTGTGTGTGTGTTTGTGTGTAAGAGTGTGTGTGTGAGAGTGTGTGTGATGTGTGTGAGAGTGTGTGTGTGTGTGTGTGTGTGTGTGTGTAAGGTGTGTGAGAGTGTAAGAAAGTATGTGTGTGTGTAAAGTATGTAAGTGTGTGTGTAAAGTATGTAGAAGTATGTGTGTAAAGTGAAGAAAAGTATGTGAGTGTGTAAGTAAAGAAAAGTATGTAAAGTATGTGTATGTAAGTTGTGTAAGGTATGATGATGTGAAAGTATATTAAAGTATGTAATATGTGTATGTAAGTATATCTGTTA
>CM022761.1:32798035-32802187 GCA_012411365.1 Ameiurus melas | reverse complement strand
TAGAAATGTTTATAACACGTTACACGCAAAAAAAAAACCTTTTCACCGGAGAAGAAATCAGTTTTGTATGTTTTCGACACACGATGGAATAACTAACATGTTTTAATAAAGGTTGTGTAACCTGTGTGTGTGAAATGATGGAATATAACTCTGCCGTGAGTGAGTGAGAGAGAGTGTGTGTGAGTGTGTGTGTGGAGAGTGTGTAAGAGGAGTGTGTGTGTGAGAGTGTGTGTGTGTGAGAGGGGTGTGTGTGAGAGTGTGTGTGTGTGAGTGTGTGAGAGTCTGTGTGTGTGTGTGTGTGTAAGAGTGTGTGTGTGAGAGTGTGTAAGAGAGAGTGTGTGTGTGTGTAAGAGTGTGAGAGTGTGTGTGTGAGAGTGTGTAAGAGAGTGTGTGAGAGTGTGTGTGTGTGTGAGAGTGTGTAAGAGAGTGTGTGAGAGGTGTGTGTGTGTGAGAGTGTGTGTGTGTGATGTGTGAGAGTGTGGTGTGTGTGTGTGAGAGTGGTAAGAGAGTGTGTGTGTGAGAGTGTGTAAGAGAGAGTGTGTGTGTGTGAGAGTGTGTAAGAGAGTGTGAGGGAGGTGTGTGAGAGTGTGTAAGAGAGTGTGTGAGAGGTGTGTGTGTGAGAGTGTGTGTATGTGAGTGTGTGTAAGGAGAGTGTGTGTGAGAGTGTGTGTGTGTGAGTGTGTAGGAGAGTGTGGTGTGAGAGAGTGTGTGAGTGTGTGAGAGTCTGTGTGTGTGTGTGTGTGTGTGTGTAGAGTGTGTGTGTGAGAGTGTGTAAGAGAGAGTGTGTGTGTGTAAGAGTGTGTGAGAGGTGTGTGTGTGAGAGTGTGTAAGAGAGGGGTGTGTGGAGAGTGTGTAAGAGAGGTGTGTGAGAGTGTGTGTGTGAGAGTGTGTAAGAGAGATGGAGAGTGTGTGTGTGTGTGAGAGTGTGTGTGAGAGTGTGTGAGTGTGTGTGTGAGAGAGTGTAAGAGAGTGTGTGAGAGTGTGTGTGTGTGTAGAGTGTGTGTGTGTGTGTGAGAGTGTGTAAGAGAGTGTGTGTGTGTGAGAGTGTGTAAGAGAGTGTGTGAGAGTGTGTGTGTGTGAGGAGTGTGTGTGTGAGAGTGTGTAGAGAGAGAGTGTGTGTGTGTGAGAGTGTGTAAGAGAGAGTGTGTGTGAGAGTGTGTAAGAGAGTGTGTGTGTGGAGTTGTGTGTGTGAGAGTGTGTGAGAGGTGTGTGAGAGGTGTGTGTGTGAGTGTAAGAGAAGTGTGTGAGAGCTGTGTGTGTGAGAGTGTGTGTGTGAGTGTGTAAGAGAGTGTGTGTGTGTGAGAGTGTGTGTGTGTGAGAGTGTGTGAGAGTCTGTGTGTGTGAGTGTGTGAGAGTCTGTGTGTGTGTGTGTGTGTGTAAGAGTGTGTGTGTGAGAGTGTGTAAGAGAGAGTGTGTGTGTGTGTGTAAGAGTGTGTAAGAGAGAGTGTGTGTGTGTGAGAGTGTGTAAGAGAGTGTGTGAGAGTGTGTGTGTGAGAGTGTGTAAGAGAGTGTGTGTGTGAGAGTGTGTGTGTGTGAGAGTGTGTGTGTGTGAGGAGTGTGTGAGAGTGTGTGTGTGTGTGAGAGTGTGTAGAGAGTGTGTGTGTGTGAGTGTGTAAGAGAGAGTGTGTGTGAGAGTGTGTAAGAGAGTGTGTGTGAGAGTGTGTGTGTGTGTGAGAGTGTAGAGAGTGTGTGTGAGAGTGTGTGTGTGTGAGAGTGTGTGTGTATGTGAGTGTGTAAGAGAGTGTGTGTGTGAGAGTGTGTGTGTGTGAGTGTGTAAGAGAGTGTGTGTGTGTGAGAGTGTGTGTGAGTGTGTGAGAGTCTGTGTGTGTGTGTGTGTGTGTAAGAGTGTGAGAGTGTGTGTGTAAGAGAGAGTGTGTGTGTGTGTGTGTAAGAGTGTGGTGAGAGTGTGTGTGTGAGGAGGTGTAAGAGAGAGTGTGTGGAGTGTGTGTGTGTGAGGAGTGTGTAAGAGAGTGTGTGAGAGTGTGTGTGTGAGAGTGTGTGTGTGTGAGAGTGTAAGAGTGTGTGTGAGAGTGTGTGTGTGTGTGAGAGTGTGTAAGAGAGTGTGTAGAGGTGTGTGTGTGTGAGAGTGTGTGTGTGTGAGAGTGTGTGAGTGTGTGTGTGTGTGTGAGAGAGTGTAAGAGTGTGTGTGAGAGTGTGTGTGAGAGTGTAGAGGTAAGAGAGAGTGTGTGTGTGAGGAGTGTGTAAGAGGAGTGTGTGAGAGTGTGTAAGAGAGGTGTGTGTGTGTGAGAGTGTGTGTAAGAGAGAGTGTGTGTGTGTGTGAGAGTGTGTAAGAGGTTGAGAGTGTGTGTGTGTGTGAGAGTGTGTAAGAGAGTGTGTGAGAGTGTGTGTGTGTGTAAGAGAGTGTGTGAGAGTGGGGTGTGTGTGTGTGAGAGTGTGTGTGTGTGAGTGTGTAAGAGAGTGTGTGTGTGAGAGTGTGTGTGTGAGTGTGTGAGAGTCTGTGTGTGTGAGAGTGTGTAAGAGAGGTGTGTGAGAGTTGTAAGAGAGGTGTGAGAGTGTGTGTGAGGAGTGTGTAAGAGAGTGTGTGAGAGTGTGTTGAGAGTGTAAAGAGAGTGTGAGAGTGTGTGTGAGTGTGTATGTGAGAGTCTGTGTGTGTGTGTAAGAGTGTGAGAGTGTGTGTGTGTGTGAGTGTGTGTGTGAGTCTGTGTGAGTGTGTGTGTGAGAGTGTGTGTGTGGGTGTGTGTGTGAGTCTGTGTGAGTGTGTGTGTGAGAGTGTGTGTGAGAGTGTGTGTGTGGGAGAGGTGTGTGTGTGTGAGTGTGTGTGTGTGTGTGTGTGTGTGTGTGTGTGTGTGTGTGAGAGTGTGTGAGAGTGTAAGAGTTGTGTGTGAGAGTGTAAGAGAGTTGAGTGTGGAGAGGTGTGTGTGTGAGAGTGTGTAAGAGAGTGTGTGAGAGTGTGTGTGTGAGAGTGTGTAAGAGAGTGTGTGAGAGGTGTGTGTGTGAGAGTGTGTGTGTGTGTGAGTGTGTAAGAGTTGTGTGTGTGAGAGGTGTGTGTGAGAGTGTGTGAGAGTCTGTGTGTGTGTGTGTGTGTAAGAGTGTGTGAGAGTGTGTAAGAGAGTGTGTGGTGTGTGGAGAGTGTGTAAGAGAGTGTGTGAGAGTGTGTAAGAGAGTGTGTGAGAGTGTGTGTTGAGTGTGTGTGAGTGTAGTATGTGAGAGTCTGTGTGTGAGTGTGTGTGTAGTGTGTGTGAGAGTGTGTAAGAGAGTGTGTGTGTGTGTGAGTGTGTGTAAGAGAGTGTGTGAGAGTGTGTAAGAGAGGTGTGAGAGTGTGTGTGTGAGAGTGTGTAAGAGAGTGTGTGAGAGTGTGTGTGAGTGTGTATGTGAGAGTCTGTGTGTGGGAGTGTGTGTGTAAGAGAGTGTGAGAGTGTGTGTGTGTGTGGAGTGTGTGTGAGTCTGTGTGTGTGTGTGTGTGAGAGTGTGTGTGTGTGAGTGTGTGTGTGTGAGTCTGTGAGTGTGTGTGAGTGTGTGTGTGAGAGTGTGTGTGTGTGAGAGTAAAAAGTGTGTGTGAGTGTGTGTGAGTGTGTGTGTGGGTCTGTGTGTGTGTGAGAAAGGTGTGTGAGTGTGTGTGTGTGAGTCTGTGTGTGTGTGTGTGTGTGTGAGAGGATGATGTGGGGAGGAAATGATGGATTATAACTCAACAAATTTAACAAATATATTAAATATTACAATTAATCTAAACTGTAGTTTATTAATTAGCATTTATTATAATAAAATTATAGAATATTTCAAAATAATCTGAACAGCGAATATAAATGACTATAAAATATAAAGCGATGGTGTGTGTGTATGTAATTGTGTGTGTGTGTGTGTATGTAATGTGTGTGTGTGTGTATGTAATTGTGTGTGTGTGTGTGTAATTGTGTGTGTGTATGATGTGACCTTCGTCTCAAATCCCGTCTTTCTGTTGTTCTCATACACACATGAATATTTGACGAAGTATCTCTGAGACTACGAACAATAACAATAACACACCTGACATTACTTATTCAACACACACACACACACACACAAACTCACACACACAGACTCACACACACACACACACACACACACACACACACACACACAGACTCACACAGAAACACACACTCACACAGAAACACACACTCACACAGAAACACACACTCACACACAATCACA
>CM022761.1:32783035-32793035 GCA_012411365.1 Ameiurus melas | reverse complement strand
ACACAGAGGCGGTACACCAGAGAGGCGGTACACACAGGGGGTACACAAAGAGGGCAGTGTACAGAGAGGGGTATACACAGAGAGGGCGGTACACACAGAGGGCGGTACACAGAGAGGGGAAAAAAAACACAAGAGGGGGTACACAGAGGGCGGGGGTACACACAGAGGGGCGGCACACAGAGGGCGGTACACACAGAGGGCGGTACACACAGAGGGCGGTACACACAGAGGGCGGTACACACAGAGGGCGGTACACACAGAGGGCGGTACACACAGAGGGCGGTACACACAGTGGGCGGTACACACAGAGGGCGGTACACACAGTGGGCGGTTCAGAGAGAGAGCTCACCTTCCGCAGGGCTGTCGTTCTGTCTGTGGCCTTTCCCAAAGCAAAGCCTGCAAACACAACAGTGTGTACACACACACACACACACACACACACACACACACACAGTGTGAGAGAGAGAAACAGAAAGAAAAGGAGACAGACATTATTATTATTAAAGACAGACAGACAGGTCAATCTCCAGTGTATGTCATCACTCACCTGCAGCTCCATTACCGTTGCCCACGGCGACAAGGGCACTGATCGACCTCTTCCTGCCCTCTTTGGCAGTCATGTTGAACACACTCTTTACCTGTCAATCAAAACAAACACGCACACATACACAGTGTAAAGATAAGGTTAACCCCAGTGAAGAGTTCGGTGTAATACCGACTCATTACCACCAGGGGGCAGTGTGACTCCACTCAGTCACCCGAGTAAACTGCAGCACGTGAGCTCAGATACTGCAGTCCCCCCTCTCGCGCACACGATTTTAATGCAGAACAGCAAATGTACAGAAAACATAAATGCCCCTTTATAATGCAAAATTAAATCAAAATGTACTTATTTAAATTAATGTAAATAAATATTATAATATTAAAAATAATATATAAAATCTCCATACCCACAGAGAAAGACAGAGCGTGTCCGAGTGTGTGAGTGTGTGAGTGTGTGTGTGTATGTATGTGAGAGAGTGTGTGTGTGTGAGTTATAGTGAGCAAGGCATGAATCAATAGTAGTCTCTCCCCATACATTATTAAATACCTGCTCCACTGAGTGATGATCTGGCCATCACATTCATCTGTGTGAGTGTGTGTGTGTGTCTGAGTGTGTGTGAGTGTGTGTGTGTGTGTGTGTGTGTGAGAGAGAGAGAGGTGTGTGTGTGTGTATATATTCATTCATAATAAAACCACTGACAATCGTTCAGCTCTGTGATCACTCCCCCAAACCCCCTCGAGGTCATCCCTCATCTCCTTCCTTTCATTTCCACTTCTCCAGGTTTCCTCATTCTGTCTGCTTTAAAACATTCGGTTACCCCCCTCAGTCTCCCCTCAGTCCCCCTCTCCGTTCCTCTCCTCCTCCCAGACTTCCATCCCAGTTCCTTTCCTTCTTCCATCCTTCCCCTTTTTGAAAAGTCAGTCTGTGAAGTTTGTAACTGGATGATGTAATACGAGCAGCACACTGCCACAGCTACGCTGGAGACCCGGAGTGTGTAAGAACTCAGTCGAAGTCCTGACCCGTCCCAGAACAGCTGCAGCTGGAACTGAACTTAAACTGGTTCCAGTACGGCGATGCAAGCAGAAAGGTCCGAGTTCCCTTTCAGTTCCACGTTGGACCAGAAAACATGGAAAGGTCCAGTGGACGTTTATTTCACTGTCTGAGATGTTCCATTAAAATACGTTATTATACAGAGGAGATTATTATCCACGGGATTGTGATGTAAACATCATTACTGTAACTGCTTCATTACTAATTATTACAGAATAAATCAAACTCCCTCGTTCTCCGATTCTCCTGCTGAAGTTTATGAAGTTCATCACAGTGTAATAGAAAGTGTTTCTGAAAGCCTCACTAACGCTGTTCAGGGACCGCTTCTGGATCCAAAACCTTTTATTTATTTTTTTTAATGAACTTTACATAAATAAAAATAAAACAAGTAGAACCCAATGGCGTGGACACAGGACACCTGCAACACCACCTCCAGCACCTCAAACACCACCACACCACCTGCAACACCACACACCTCAAACACCACCTCCAGCACCTCAAACACCACCTCACACCACCTGCAACACCAACACCTCAAACACCACCTCCACACCTCAAACACCACCACACCTCAAACACCACCCCACACCTCCAAACACCACCACACCTCAAACACCACCTCCAGCACCACCTGCAACACCACCACACCTCAAACACCACCTCCAGCACCACCTGCAACACCACCAGCACCCAAACACCACCTCCAGCACCACCTGCAACACCACCAGCACCTCAAACACCACCTCCAGCACCTCAAACACCACCTCAAGCATCACCAGTCCTGATTGCTAGTAATGTACTGATGTAAATCCTTAAAATATATTTCACACAGGAAGAAAACTACTGAAGAGAAAATATTTCAGATGATATTTGACCTTGCTGTGACCTCGACCCTGTTCACATCCATTCCCAAATCTATTCCCACCATCGCTGCGTAGAATGTTTACAGTCAGGAATAAATTAGCATAAATTACTCATGAAATAATGAACACTTTTTCCTCTCAACATGTAGTGACCAGGAGACACTGGGTGTGTTGAGTGTATTCAGCTATTTAACAGGGCGGTGTGTTTTTTTTGTGTTTGTTTTTTTTTTTTTTTTTTTTTTTTTTTTTTTTTGTGTGTTTGTGTGTGTGTGTTTGTTTGTGTGTGTGTGTGTGTGTGTGTGTGTGTGTGTGTTTTTGTTTGTGTGTGTGTGTGTGTGTTTGTTTGTGTGTTTGTGTGTGTGTGTTTGTTTGTGTTTGTGTGTTTTTTTTTTTTTTTTTTTTTTTTTTTTTTTTTTTTTTTTTGTGTGTTTGTGTGTGTGTGTTTGTTTGTGTTTTTTTGTGTGTTTGTGTGTGTGTGTGTGTTTGTGTGTGTGTGTGTTTGTTTTTTGTGTGTTTGTGTGTGTGTTTGTGTCTCCTAGGCTGTTTACTTTAAATTTTAAATCATTAATATAAATTAGTGTTCTGCTCCACTGGTAGTGATTTCACACACACACACACACACACACACACAAAACACCCCCCACACACACACACACACACACACACACACACACACACACACACACACACACACACACACACACACACACACACACACACACACACACACACACACACACACACACACACACACACACACACACACACACACACACACCACACACACACACACACACACACACACACACCCCGCCCTGTTAAATAGCTGAATACACTCAAAACACACACACACACCTGCTTATTAGCCTGGGCCGTGTCATTATCCAATCCCGCTGTTCATTATCTGAACACGTAATTATCATTTTAATAAAAGAGAAAACACTTCCCACGACTCCAGAGGCAAAAAGAGACTCTTAAGCTTGGCGTGTACACGTGTGTGTACGTGCGTGTACACGTGTGTGTGTGCGCGTGATTAAACACTGAGTTCCTTCTCCAGCTAGTTCACGTTCCCACAAAACCAAGAGCGAACCTGTTGTCACGGTAACCTTAAGGTCAAAGGCTACTCAGTGTATCAGTTTATCATAAAAATGTGCGAGCTTCCTTCGCTATTAGTGGATATTGAGATGATTGACTACAGATGTGTCCAGATGTAAACGGCACTGCAGGTTAATATCGGATTTTATTTCATTCACCCTAACAAACACGGCTCGTAACGCCCGAGTCCGAACCCGTCAACGAGAAGTGCAGCACGATTTTAATTCAGTGAATGGTAGAATCTGAGTGAAGGGAGGGCAAGATGGAGGGAGGGAGGGAGGGTGAGGTGGAGAGATGGAGGGAGGGAGGGTGAGGTGGAGAGATGGAGGGAGGGAGGGTGAGGTGAGAGATGGGAGGGAGGGAGGGTGGAGAGATGGAGGGAGAGATGAGGGAAGGGAGGGAGGGTGAGGTGGAGAGATGGACGGAGGGAGGGAGGGAGGGTGAGGTGGAGAGATGGAGGGAGGGAGGGAGGGAGGGTGAGGTGGAGAGATGGAGGGAGGGAGGGTGAGGTGGAGAGATGGAGGGAGGGAGGGTGAGGTGGAGAGATGGAGGGAGAGATGGAGGGAAGGAGGGAGGGTGAGGTGGAGAGATGGAGGGAGGGAGGGAGGGAGGGTGAGGTGGAGAGATGGAGGGAGGGAGGGAGGGAGGGTGAGGTGGAGAGATGGAGGGTTAGATGGACGGAGGGAGGGAGGGATGGAGGGAGAGATGGAGGGAGGGAGGGTGAGATGGAGAGATGGAGGGATAAATGGAGAGAATAAAGCGAGGGAGACTGCGCTCGCATAGTAATGACGCTGTCGTTAAACCGCCTCGGTGTTTTATTAAAGCTGCTGCCTCAGTCTTTACTGCAGTAATGCAGATCTACTGCTTCCATTCACACACGACGAGGAGATCCTCCTGAACCCTGAAGCTCCAACATCCATCTACAGAAAACGCAGAGCAAGACACTTAACTGTGGAGGATAATTAGGCAAAGCTATAGAACAGAGTTCCTGGGGAGAAGGAGAGGGAGGGAATGGAGGAAGTTGAGCGAGACTGCAGGAACAAGCTATTCATAGCTAACACTGTGTGTGTGTGAGTGTGTGTGTGTGTGTGTGTATATGTGTGTGTATGTGTGTGTGAGTGTGTACATGCACACAATAGAACCCCAAAAGTCCCAGTGGACTGCCAAGAAGTGTTTTTTTGTTTTTATCCTGTCAGGGAATAGAAGTGGACATGTTCGTCCCAGATGATCAAAGCTCTCATCATATTTATACCGATATAAACAAACTCCTCGGTGTGTCTCCGAGAACAGGCTGACCCTCGGCTCCAGGAGAAAGTTCAACCTCGATCCTGAGGAAGAGACCGCGCTCAGTCCCAGGAACCTCGTGGGGAAGGGGCTGACGTCGGTCCCGTGAAGAGACTGATCAGAAGACCTCGGTTCCTGGAAGTTTATCTGCCCCGAGGTTTTGGGGGAACAGACACTGACTTTAGATCAAGAAAGAGTCAGCTTCCAGAGTCTGCCTTTACTCAGAGAAGACAAACAATCAGCAGACATGATCCTGACAGGAGAAGAGACCGAGCTTAAGACCTCGAACACCCCCTCAGAGTAAACGTTTTACACACGTGAAGAGCACGAGGGGAACATCTACTGAGGGACAACACCTTCAGTCTGAATTCACTGTAAAGAGGCAGAACTTCACGACTCGTCTCCACACACTGCAGAACTCAGACACGGTTCTCTCTCCCTCTCACTCTCTCTCTCAGACCATCTCTCCCTCTCCTTCTCCCTCACTCCCCTTCCTCCCTCTCTCCCTTCCCCTTCTCTCTTCTCTCTCTCTCACACTCCCTCCCCTCTCTCTCCCTTCTCCCCCCCCTCTCTCTCTCACACTCCCTCCCTCCCCTCTCTCTCCCTTCTCCCCCTCTCTCTCTCTCTCACACACTCCCTCCCTCCCCCTCTCTCTCCCTTCTCCCCCTCTCTCACTCCCTCACACACTCCCTCCCTCCCCCAACTCCTCCCTCTCACTCCCCCCTTCTCCCCTCTCCCACACACTCCCCCTCACTCCCTCACCCCCACACCTCATCACTCCCCTCACTCTCCCTCCTCCCTCCCACTCTCACGCCCCCTCACTCTCCCCTCCCTCCCTCACTGCCCCCCCTCACTCCCCCCTCCCTCCCCTCCCACTC
This sequence comes from Ameiurus melas, assembly GCA_012411365.1. NCBI lineage: Eukaryota > Metazoa > Chordata > Actinopteri > Siluriformes > Ictaluridae > Ameiurus > Ameiurus melas. The sequence continues at coordinate 32,787,321 of CM022761.1, read as the reverse complement.
TCACTGCCCCCTCACTCTCCCCCCTCCCTCTCTCCCTCCCCCCTCTCTCACACCCCCACTCCCCTCTCCCCCTCTCACCCCCCACCACCCCCTTCCTCTCTCCCCCCACTCCCCTCTCTCTCCCACTCCCTCCCTCCCACCCCTCTCACTGCCCCCTCACTCTCACTGCCCCCTCACTCCCCCTCTCACTCCCCCTCTTCTCACTGCCCCTCTCTCTCCCCTACCCCCTACCTCCCTCCCCCCACTCCCCTACCTCCCCCTCCCTCCCTCCTCCCTCCTCTCACTCCCCTCCTTCCTCATTCTCTCACTCCTCTCTCTGCAACTCTTTATTTCTTCCTCTCAGTGCCTCAATGTTGGCAGTAAACCTCCGTGTCCTTGGTAAATTGTCTACAGCTTCCTGGAAGCCTCTGATTTAATTCATCACCTCTATAAGTGGACAGGAGTTCTAACCAGCATTTTGTCACTTACTCTAAATGTGTGTGTGTGTGTGTGTGTGTGTGTGTGTGAGGAAAAATACCTAACAACACATAACACCCATAACTATACATACACTATCACACCTATACACTATACACCTCCATCACACACTATCACACTATCATACACTATACATACACCAACACCATCATCACTAACATATACTAAACTCCTCCTACCTCATACATACACATACATATCACACAATACACTATCACACATATACACTTAACTCCATACACCATACACTATACACCATCATACACTATACACTCATCATACACTATCACTCCATCACACATACACTATACACATTACACTATACACCAATAACTTACACACACCACCCCAAACACACAACACTAAAAAAACACCCACACACAACACCCCCCCCTTCTAACACCTCCATCACACCCAATAACTATCACACCTCCATACACATAAAATACCACACACCCATACACTATACCCTACATACACATTACACTATACACCAACAACACATCACACTCATACACTAACACTCCTCATACCTCATCACACCATATACACTATACACCACCATACATATACATACACTTACACTATACATCAAACTCCCATACACTACACACCTCATTCCCCCATTACCTAACACCCACAACACTATACACCCAATACACTATACACCTCCACACACCATACACTATCACACCATCAACACATCACACATCTAACTATCACACCATCATACACACACCTCATCACACCTAAACAATATATACACACCTCACTACCACTATCACCATAAACATACCCACACCCACACACCTACACTACAATCATCACACCCCACATACACTATACACACAACACTAACACCCATACACTATACACTAAAAAAACCTAACACAATACACTATACACCCTCACATACACATCACACCATCACAAACACTAATAACAAAACCACTCAACAATAAACTCCACAACACATATACACTATACACTACACTATACTCCATCACACTCCACATACACTACACACCATATAACTATACACTCATCACACACTATCACACAACCAACCATCATACACTACACACCTCATCATATACCACACACCTCCATCATACACTATCACACCTCCATCACACCATACTACACACCCCATACACTACACACCTACCCACACACATACCTACACACCCATCACACCCATCATACACTATCACACCTCCATCATACACTATCACACTCCATCACCCTCCATCATCTCCACTTCCACCCTAACATCACACTCATCATACACCACACACCCCCTCTCATACCTACACACTCCATCATACACTATCACACCTCCATCACACCTCCATCATACACTATCACACCTCCATCATACACTATCACACTCCATCACACCCCATCATACACTATCACACCTCCATCATACACTATCACACCTCCATCATACACTATCACACCTCCATCATACACCACACCCTCATACCTACACACCCACATACCTACACACCCATCATACCTACACCCTCCCAACATCCTCCTACACTATCACTCCTCCCCCACCATACACCTCACCCCCCACACTCCCTCCTCCCTCTCATATCACCCTCACCTATCACCCCCTCTACACTACACACCCTCTACACTATCACACCCCTTTACAATCCACACCCAAACCACTCATCACACCTCCAACCACACCTCCGACACCTCATCACAATCCAAGGTGAAGGAGGCGTGGCCTCTGTACCAGTCAGTCTCAGTGAAGGAGACGTGGCCTGTGGATTATTTTTACTTTTAACAGGAGATGAGAGTTGAGGTTTAAGAAGCAGAATAAAGGCCTGTAGTCGTAATAAACACCTTCACTAAGCACCACAATGTGATTATCTTACGTCAGATTAGTGGCAGTACAAGTTCTGGGTGAGTGAAAGCACTCGCTCGTCTGCATGGAGCTTTTATTGAAATTGAAAAGCGGTTAAAGAAAGGAGAAAGCACAAAGAGCACTCTGAGGAGAGAAAAAGGGAAGAACGGAGATGGGATCAGGAATAAAGGCGCAATAAAACCAGCTGAAATTGCCGTTTTCTTCCTCAGACAGCGTGATTCAGTCGCTTTTATATCTGCACTTCACAAAATGGCCAATTGTTCCATTTCTCCCTCCTGCCTGTAGAATGAAATTTACCACTTTATCGGGTGCACTGTTCTGCACAATGTATTGGCACCCCTCTAACACATCCATCAACCAGTGTATCAGCTACAGCAGTGTGGTGGTGTTGTTCAGGTAAACACAGTATTAAACACTATTATACACTGTATTATATTATACACTGCTGCCCTGTTGGTCATCTTGCTGGCAGTCAGAGTCTGTGTGTATGAAGAATAAAACCCCAGTCTAAGGAGAACAGGACTGGACCAAATCCTGCCCCATGAAGAACTCTTGTAGTGTCACTGCTGGAGGGTACACGGAGTGCCAATACTTGTGAAACAGGTGGGCTACAATCAGTAATTATACACGTACAAATTGACCACTAAAGAGAAGGAGCTGATCACAGGGAATTTCTACATTTCTGTATAAATGTGACTGAAAAAATCATCAGATTTATAAAGGAGTCCTAAACGCAGATAAAGAACCCAATTAAACACGAGATAGATACAGGAAAATGATCCCGTATTACATATCTGTGATCGCTACCGTTTAAGATCACGTGGACGAGACAGAAGACTAATGGAAAAAATGTTCTGTGGATGGAGGAGACCTGAATAGAAGGTTTTGGTTTAAACGAGAACCTTCTCCCATCTGTGAAACATGGTGGAGGTAGTGTCACGGTTTGGACCTGTTTTGCTGCATCTGGACCAGGACGACTCGCCATCACTGATGGAACAATGAATTGTGAATGATTCCAGCGAACTCTAAAGGAAAATATCAGGACATGAGTCCATGAACTGAATCTGAAGAGGAAGTGGGTCACGCAGCAAGACAACGATCCTAAACACACGAGTCGGTCGGTAAAAGAAGAATAAAGGGAATGTTTTGGAACGGCCGAGTCAAACTTATCTTCGTCCATTTGTTGAACTGGGTTCTCTTTATGTACTTTCTGATGATGAAAATTCTTAAAGGGTTCACAAACTTTCAAGCACCACTGTATGTCAGCTATAAATGTATTAAATACAAGGTCTGTGTGTAATAAAAGCACGAGTTTATCATCTGAAATCGATATACATATATTCAAAACCGAATTATTGAAATTATTTTGTATTCTTATACAATAAGCCAGTGTGGAATAAACTTCATGATCTTTCAGATATTTCACATTTATTTATTTATTTATTTATTTATTTAACTCTAGGTGAAAGGTTCGTTATTATTTCACTCGTATTTTATGTCTCAGCACGACTGAAATATTCATAAACTTTATTTTTAAGACAATAATATTCTGTGAAAGTAATTCAAAATAACTAATTATATTTCTAAACTTAAAAGCTTATCTTTTAATATAATTATATTAGAATTTTTGTAATACCTAACAATTTTTTCACTCACCTCAATAACTCTGCAGTCAAAATCCTCATACGTTTCTGATAAAGATACACAATTTTGTTAAATCAGAAACTCAAAGTTGTGTGTGTGTGTGTGTGTGTGTGTGTGTGACAGAGTGAGTGAGTGAGTGAGTGAGTGTGTGTGTGGTGTGTGTGTGTGTGAGTGAGTGAGAGTGTGTGTGTGAGTGAGTGAGTGAGTGAGTGAGTGAGTGTGTGAGAGAGAGAGAGTGTAGTTTGTTGCACATGACAATTGAAAAATTTCAGACATCAAA
>CM022761.1:32773035-32778035 GCA_012411365.1 Ameiurus melas | reverse complement strand
TTTTCAATGCTTCTGCTATTTTCTTATAGCCACGCCCCATTCTGTGAAGCTCAACAACCTTTTGCTGCACATCACAGCTACATTCCTCGCTCTTACCCATCGTTATGAATGACTACCCAGGAAGTCCCCCTTCAATTCACGTGTCAAACATGAGTACAACTAAAAGGTCGCATTTACCAACAAACATCACTGAGAAAGGCCGTGCAAAAAAATTCTTGAAATTGTAATTTGTCCAATTCAAGCAAAAAGGCACAAAAACTCTGCACGTTTTTGATAGACATGCCCATATCACCTACATATTGACTGCCAGACACACCCACATACCCATATATGGCCTGAGATACATCGTCCGCCCCCCCCCCATAATCCGTAAGCTGCAGACAGACACTGCTAATTCTCTCGGAGGATCTCAGGAGAGCGAGTAGCTGCCAGGTTTGTAAGCGCAGTACAAATCTGCTCCTTTGGCTCGAGCCAGTGTAAGCTTTTCCAATTTCCTGTGCATCAGCACCAGAGGAGACGAATGCAGCAGAGTGTTGAAGGGCTCTGTCAGCACCAGACCGCTGATTATTAATCATCAGATCTGCAGGAGAGAGAGGAAACAGCTATAGACCACACAGTGAGGAGGAGACGTGATTGGCTGGGACAAGCTCAGGTGGCCAATAATAACGAGGCCTGGTGCTCTGATTAAAGCTCGAAAACGTCTCACAGACACGCCGTGACTGGGCGTCAGTCTTTAGCCTCACTGTATTCCCAAACACACACTGTTCATCCTGCGGGAACGAGATTAACGAGATCACACTGTTATTGATGGAATCATCCGCAGTTCATTAACTAACATGACCGGGCAGCAATGTTAGCACAAATGCTAATCTGGGAGGAGACTGGACTGGATCCTGGTGTTTTCCAGCGGAGCAGCGACAGAATACCGCAGCACCTTTCTTTTCTGACTGTTTTCCCTCACTTTCACTGTGTATTTTATTTAAGTACGATAAGAGAACGGTATCGCGTACACCTCATCGCTACTGTCAACCTTTTCCTCTGTAAAATATCCATCAACGTCACAAAGTGTGTTTCAGCTGGGAGAAGTGGGATCCAGTTTCATCAGTATTCCGAACACATGCTTACGAGGAAGCATCAGTATTCCGAACAGTGCAACGGGGACAGTTTGAAGTGAAATCACGTTTGAATGTTTCTTTGATATCTAATTTAATAACACTATGCAGGAAAAACGGACCACTTTAATATATTCCATCACATTGCAAGCTCGACAAAAGAGAACTTGCATACTGAAAAAAGTTTTCCCATTCCATTCCCATCTCTCACACTTCCCCACCCGGAATCTTCATGTCCATTAGCAGTCCACTGGGAGTTTAGAGTAAATCACAGAGTGTGTGCTCTCATAAACCAAGGAATAAATAACAATAACACCACTTTATCATTAATACATAATATAGAAGTGTTTATGGAATACCCAAGTCTATGGAATACTAAAGTTTATGGAATACTGATATGTATGGGATACTAAGGTTTATAAATGACTAAAGTACTTTTATATGGAATACTAAAGTATACGGAGTGTATTGAATACTAATGAGTGCAATATTTTATTACACAATTATTAATTGAATTAATTTCAAAGCATGTTATTAAGTATTGTGTAATTATTTGTGTCATTAATTTCCAAACATTTATTAACGTTGACCAAGTTATTTCTCATGGTTGAATCTGAAGTGTGCTTGCGTTAATGTACAGTTAGTTATGATTGAATTCACACTGAGAATAAACCGTGTGTAAACACACACAACTACACCGCATCAGGGAGGTCTCCGTGTGAGACAGCGACTGCGAGGAGACGCTGTGACACTGAAAACGCCGGAGAAGGTGTGATGGAAATCAATGAAGTTGAAATTCCGACCTCGCAGCGTGACCTCAGATTAAACAATGGCGAAGGTCACATGGGCTTTATGGTTATTGAATTCTTCTCATAATTCATATTCATGTTTAAGGTCATGGGTTAAGTTTTGGAGTTCAAGGCGATGGTTTGGATTTAATGAGGCAGTTTAGTGGATAATTAGAGTCAGGAGACATGCCTCAGGTAAAATGATTCAATATATAGACGCGTGGAATGGAGCGCGGCGGCGTGTGTTTGCTTCAAGGTTTTAGCATCAGATTTAGTGCAAGCTTGTAAGACATACATAGTAGCCTATAGTCACATTATTATTGCACTTCTACTCCATCCATCTTCTACCGCTTGCTCCTTTTCAGGGTCACGGGGAACCTGGAGCTTATCCCACTGAGCATCGGTCACAAGGCGGGGTACACCCTGGACAGGTTGCCAGTGCATCGCAGGGTACAATCACACACACCCATTCATACACTACGGACACTTTAGACACGCCCATCAGCCTACCATGCATGTGTTTGGACTGGGGGAGGAAACCGGAGAACCCGGAGGAAACCCCCGCAGCACGGGGAGAACATGCAAACTCCACAAACAGGGGCGGGGCACTTCTACTCATTATTATTAAATACTTAACATGCTAATACAGTCGAGATCCGTGACATAGCTAATAATTAGCATCTTGTACATAGATAGCATTGGATTTATTACAGGTTTCGTAAAAAAAAAAAACCTGCTAATATGCATTGTTGCTATGCTAACTCTTGATCAAAATTGTGGGATGGTGGGAAATTGTTTCTGGCTGATGGTGGCAAAATCATGGGGGTGGCCATTTTTAATCTGCCTGTAGTCAGCATTGGATTTAGTGCATGTTTTTTTCACAAGTTACAGTATATTGGTCGCTCGTTCGTGAATATACTAATTGTTTACGATATATGGGAACATTCAGGAGGATGGAAAAAAAATCCCTTTTCTCAGATTTATTGGACATGTTAGTAAAATCAAGATGGCTGCCATTAGCTTTAATGTTATATCGTACTCCTTTTCATTATTATCTGGAACATACAGTAAAGCGTCTCTAACAAACAGTTACAACAAATACTATAGTGTGACTTTAAAGGATAACTGGTGGCTAACATTCAGTCATACACAGCTTCACCTCTGACACTGCGCTGACACTGGAGACTCCTTCCATTACTATTACAGAAACATCTTACCCTGGAGAACACTCCGCTGTAGACGCTCCTGTGAATGAGCTGTTACTATAGAAACGATAATGTAAAATTAAAACCAACAATGTCTGACCAATCACAATCCAGTGTTACAGTGTTAGTTCAAATCTGTAAACTCTCTAAATTATTTGAAGAACTTGCTAAAGAGGCTGAGTACTGCGTTAATAAGAGGAGAGAAGGTTCCAGAAGCTTGTGTGGGCGGGTACTGTGCAGCTCCCTTATAATGATTCTGACATTAATGAATGAGTGCAGTGTAAAATCAGTGTGTTTATCCTCAGTACACATATTAGGATAATTAACACACCTACACACACACACACACACACACACACACACACACACTCACACACTCACACACACACACACACACACACACACACACACACACTCACAGAGTTATAGAAACCAGAGGGGAAGGCTAATAAAACACCCTTATACCCTAAACAAAGAAAACACTCTCAGTAAAAGTGAGTCTGAGTGAAGGAGGCGTGGCCTCTCTGTGTCAGTCAACACTCAACTGTTCCATAATCTATAATCATCCCTTGTGTGTGAGTGTGTGTGTGTGTGTGTGAGTGTGTGTGTGTGTGTGTGTGTGTGTGTGTGTGTGTGTGTGTGTGTGTGTGTGTGTGTGAGTGTGTGTGAGTGTGTGAGTGTGTGTGTGTGTGAGTGTGTGTGTGTGTGTGTGTTGTGTGTGTGTGTGAGTGTGTGTGTGTGTGTGTGAGTGTGTGTGTGTGTGTGTGTGTGAGGAAATCGGTGCGGAGTGACATCCAAAAACGTGGCTTTTACAATCATCACATATCAGTGTGGGGCAGCAGGTGTTCCTAAACACCATCATCAAGACACCTATACGGGGAACACACACACACACACACACACACACACACACACACACACACACACACACACACATGTTAAATGCCTTTGTTCACTGATCTCAGTGGGTCATTAATAATAACGGAGCTCGTTCTGTCAGAGTTTCTGTTGCTAAATAGTAACTGTACATACTGTAATGAAGGAAAGAAAAAAGATAAAGATTAAAAGACAGAAAGGATGAAAATATGGCAGAATGCAATAAAATGAGTGATGGAATGAAAGGAAAAAATATATATCTAAAGAAAGAAAGAGGAAAAAGGAGAGAGAACGAAAAAGAGAGCAATCTTTGGGAATCTTGACTAAAAGGAAAGAAGAAAGAAGGAAAGAAGGATCTATCTATCACCACCAAACTCCCACTGTGCCAACAGGATGGAAATGAAAACAAACATCATTTATTCACCTTGAGGATTGTGAGCATCTCTCTCTCTCTCTCACACACACACACACATATATACACACTCACACACTCACACACTCACACACTCACACACTCACACACACACACACACTCACACACTCACACACTCACACACACTCACACACTCACACACTCACACACACTCACATATACACATAAAAGAGCTGAAGAAGAGACGAGTGTGTAAACAAGAGCAATGAATGTTCTTTTATCTTTTATCAGGAAATAGGGAAGGAAGGAAGGATGGAATGGTGTAGGAAGGGATGGAGGGAAGGAGGGATGAAATTTAGAAGGGATGGAATGGAATAGGGCTGGATGGAGGGAAAGATGGAATGGAGTAGGAATGGAGGGAGGGAAGGAGGGATGGAATGTACAAGTCCTCACACAGTGCATGAATAATGAATAATGAAGAGGAATTCCACGTCACATCAAATATTAACAGAGAGAAATTATGTAATATTTTACTGCAGGGAAACAGGAAGCAGAAAACCCCTGAGAGAGAGAGAGAGAGAGAGAGAGAGAGAGAGAGAGAGAGAGAGAGAGAGGAGAGAGAGAGAGAGAGAGAGAGAGAGAGAGA
>CM022761.1:32748035-32753035 GCA_012411365.1 Ameiurus melas | reverse complement strand
ATCACAGCACAGAGACAGCGTTAGTTAAAGTAGTAAATGACCTTCTACTGACCTCTGATCAGGGTTGTGTCTCGCTGCTTGTGTTACTCGACCTTAGTGCAGCTTTCGATACCATAGATCACACTATTCTCCTTGATAGATTAGAAAATGTTGTTGGCATTAAGGGAACAGTCCTCTCCTGACTCAGGTCTTATCTGACCGATCGTTATCAGTTCGTAGATATAAATGGTGATTTCTCCATGCGCACTGAGGTTACTTTTGGAGTTCCACAGGGTTCTGTTTTAGGCCCACTGCTTTTTACTTTATATATGTTACCCCTAGGACAAATTATTCGTAAACATGGAATTATCTTCCACTGTTATGCTGATGATACACAGCTGTATGTTTCAGCGAAGCCAGAGGACAGACAGAAGCTTAGTAAAGTTGAGGATTGTGTAAAGGACATTAGACGTTGGATGCTTATTAACTTCTTTAAGGGATCGTTACATGGACAAGGGTTCTTATCTTCCAAAAAAGTTTTATAAGGGTGACGTAGAAAATTAAGGATTTGCATTTTCCATTAAAGGTTACTTCAAGGGTTCTGTGGATAACTTCCACAACAGAGAACCTTCTTCAAAGGTTCTTCAAAGGTTTATTGGAGACGAAAGAGTTTTTAGCTTCCAGAAATGACTCTTTAAAGGTTCTCTGTATAATTACGGCTCCATAGCTGGCCGATCTCCTCATTCTGCCTCCTTTAATCTCGGAAAAATCACTGTTCTCTTTTTGTTTTATTTCACCTCAGGAATTTTACACCAGCACAATAGTGTAATAACCCTGATCATTTAGATCTGACTGATGTTTAATCGTAGCAGGAACTTTTAATCTGCTGTGAAATAAATAGTTTGTAGTCATTTTAAAATGAATTATTTATGCAGTTTTTATAAACTCGAGTTCAAATACTAATAAAATCTCAGCAACATATGACTTTCAAAGATACTTCCATATCTTATTCTAATTCTATTCTCATATTCTAAACTTGATCAATGTAATACAATTCTTTTTTCATTATTAAGGACCAAAACGTCCTGCAGTGCAGAATAAAACCCCGACTCACGCGTCGCTCTTCGCTCTTATAAACACTTAAACGCTGTTTATTGATCGTTCAGGTTTGTCGATTTTTTTTTTCCGTCGAGTGAATTCCGAAGAAAGAAAAATGAAATTAGTTGTAAAACGTAATCAGAAGGTTGTGAGTGTTATTGGCAAAATGTCCGATTATTAACGAGCAAAGTGTGAATATAACAACAGCTGAATTTTCCGTACTCGCCAGAAATAAAAATAAAAAAGATGAGTATGGGAGCGTGAAGAGAATATTCAGATAAACGGGATTAGACTCGGATTTAAATAATGCATCGTTGAATAATAAGGATCAGCGGAATAAAAAAACTTTATACTGCAGTGTTGATTGACAGCAGAAGGAATAAATAAAAACACGAGCACTGAAACGTTAAGAAAATATTATACAATTCTCTCTCTCTCTCTCTCTCACACACACACACACACACACACACACACACGTCAGCTCTAATTTCACTCAGCTGTCTTTTTCTGGTATAAAACCCAACCATTAGAAACGTGACATTTTCCTTCTGAAATAAATCTTTTAAAATATTACAGTTATTAAGTGTTTTCTTGACTGATTTATTTATTTCTTTGACTCGTCGCTGTACATCACACCACGACAGCATTGTTCACCTTTATTGATCAGTTATTCAGGTAATTGACTAATTAACTATGTACATGTTTATTAGTACTCGTCAGTGTTACAGTTGATTTGTGTTGTTTGTGTTAATCCTGTTTATCTACAGCTACATGTTTATGCCTGTGTTTTACACACATTCACCTGTTATTGTGGGGCGGCTGTGGATCAGGTGGTAGAGCGGGTTGTCCACTAATCGTAGGGTTGGAGGTTCGATTCCTGGCCCGGGTGACTCCACATGCCGAAGTGTCCTTGGGCAAGACACTGAACCCCAAGTTGCTCCCGATGGCAAGCTAGCGCCTTGTCTGCAGCTCTGCTACCATTGGTGTGTGTGTGTGTGTGTGTGTGTGAATGGGTGAATGAGACACAGTGTAAAGCGCTTTGGATAAAAGTGCTATATAAGCGTGCCCTTTATTGTAAACTCTATAAAACTGCCTTTGCCTTTAAAATGTAGCTCTAACAAGTCTTACATTCTTATACACGGTCACGGATATTTAATAAAACATTCTAGAGCATTCCACTCTTCTTTATTAGCATAGAATTGAGTCTTTACCCTGATCACTCGTTTCGTCCTCCCCGCACTTGACCTTTTATGGAGTTTTGTGGGCGTCGCTACATGCAAATGAACTGCATCAGGAATGCAATGTTCTCTCTACGTGTGTTGAATACACACACGCACACACACACACACACACACACACACACACACTTGTAAATCTGCCATTAATTTTAGTTCTGTCTGGCTTACGCAAACTTTTACACACACACTTACAGTGAGGGGAAAAAGTATTTGATCCCCTGCTGATTTTGTACGTTTTCCCACTGATAAAGAAATGATCAGTCTATAATTTTAATGGTAGATTTATTTGAACAGTGAGAGACAGAATAACAACAAAAACATCCAGGAAAAAACCCGTCAAAAATGTTATAAATTGATTTGCATTTTAATGAGGGAAATAAGTATTTGACCCCCTCTCAATCAGAAAGATTTCTGGCTCCCAGGTGTCTTTTATACAGGTAACGAGCTGAGATTAGGAACACACTCTTAAAGGGAGAACTCCTAATCTCAGCTTGTCCTATATAAAACTACCACCTATCCCAAAGCAATAAATCAATCAGATTCCAAACTCTCCACCATGGCCAAGACCAAAGAGCTCTCCAAGGATGTCAGGGACAAGATTGTAGACCTACACAAGTCTGGAATGGGCTACAAGACCATCGACAAGCAGCTTGGTGAGAAGGTGACAACAGTTGGTGCGATTATTCGCAAATAGAAGAAACACAAAAGAACTGTCAGTCTCCCTCGGCCTGGGGCTCCATGCAAGATCTCACCTCGTGGAGCTGCAATGATCATGAGAACAGTGAGGAATCAGCCCAGAACTACACGGGAGGATCTTGTCAATCATCTCAAGGCAGCTGGGACCATAGTCACCAAGAAAACAATTGGTAACACACTACGCCGTGAAGGACTGAAATCCTGCAGCGCCCGCAAGGTCCCCCTGCTCAAGAAAGCACATGTACATGACTGTCTGAAGTTTACCAATGAACATCTGAATGATTCAGCGGACAACAGGGTGAAAGTGTTGTGGTCAGATGAGACCAAAATGGAGCTCTTTGGAATCAACTCAACTCGCCGTGTTTGGAGGAAGAGGAATGCTGCCTATTACCCCAAGAACACCATCCTCACCGTCAAACATGGAGGTGGAAACATTATGCTCTGGGGGTGTTTTTCTGCTAAGGGGACAGGACAACTTCACCGCATCAAAGGGACGATGGACGGGGCCATGTACCATCAAATCTTGGGTGGGAACCTCCTTCCCTCAGCCAGGGCATTGAAAATGGGTCGTGGATGGGTATTCCAGCATGACAATGACCCAAAACACACGGCCAAGGCAACAAAGGAGTGGCTCAAGAAGAAGCACATTAAGGTCCTGGAGTGGCCTAGCCAGTCTCCAGACCTTAATCCCATAGAACATCTGTGGAGGGAGCTGAAGGTTCGAGTTGCCAAACGTCAGCCTCGAAACCTTAATATAAATTTATAGACTTAATCATTTTCAGGTGGATTTTGTAATGTAACTGCTTTTATTATTACGTTTACACTACACTACATTATACTACAATTTTCCAATTAAATTACCATAAATATTTCCAATAACACGTATTCTGCACTGTTAAATGCAGGGTGCCATTATTTTGGGAGAAATTTATATACATATATATATATATATATATATTTAAAGTAATGGTGTAAACCAGTGGTCCCCAACCCCCGGGCAGCGGACCGGTACCGGTCCGTGGGTCATTTGATACCGGGCCGCGCAGAAAGAATAAATAACATTATTTCCGTTTTATTTATTATCTGATTCTGAACAATGTTTTATTTTGAAAAATGACCGATACATCCGTCTGTGACTCGCTCTTGTCTAGACGCTTGTCTCGGTCACGTGATACGTTAAGCGCTAGGGGGAGAGAGGATGTTACTCATGTTATGTTGTTGGTGTGATGTTACGAGGACGCTGCTAATAAAGTTGTGATTTCACATTGGATTCACATTTATTATTATATTTTAAAATGCCTCAGTTGTTATGCCGGTCGTATCATTTTATTTTGTTGTATTTATCCGCCACACCTTAAAGACCGGTCCAGGAAAATATCGTCTGATATAAAACCGGTCCGTGGCGCAGAAGAGGTTGGGGACCGCTGGTGTAAACCATGTTTTCGGGCTGTTTTGTTTTTCAGACTTCAATCTTTATAACCCTGAGTTCATTCTAGCAATAAATCCAGTAATTGTAATTCAAGCTGCATATGCAAATTGTATGCAAATTCATTCCAAATGATTACTCCATCAAATTCTTTGACCAATCCTTTGACATGTCCAGTATTGTCCTAATCAAGACTGTGCAGTTACAAAAATATTTGAAAATTTATTACTAATAAATAAATAAATAGTTTCATTTTAAATACACCATTTATTTAAAAAAAAACATGCTAACGTGCATAAATAATCCAATAGATTATACAATTTTTCATTAATGTGCCGTGTGATGCACTGGCCCCCTGTCCATGGTGTAACCCCGCCTCGTGCCCGATGCTCCCTGGGATAGACTCCAGGTTCCCCGCGACCCTGAAGAAGGAGTAAGCGTTACTAATCTGGAAGTGTGATGGCTAATATATGAAACTTACACATTATAATACTTATAATACCAATATTTCCTAGCTAATGCTTTAATTTACACAATATATTAGTTAGCCTAATGTCGGCTAA
>CM022761.1:32740857-32743357 GCA_012411365.1 Ameiurus melas | reverse complement strand
GTGTGTGTGTGTAAGTGTGTGTGTTGTGTATGTGTGTGTGTTGTGTATGTGTGTGTGTGTGTGTGTGTGTGTGTGTGTGTGTGTATGTGTATGTGAGTGTGTATGTGTGTGTGTGTGTGTGTGTATAAAGGCGGGTGTTACGGTGTCCCTCATCAGTGTTCTGAGTGGATCAATAACACGCTGCTGCCTGTATGTGTTCATTTACATTTAGATGGTTTTAGTGCGGCTCTCTTTTTTGTATCATGACTTTAACTACGTGAACCTGAAGCGTGAGCATCATGTCTCGAAATTCACAAGTTCCATTAAAATGAATTAGCTAACAATCCCACGAGGGCCAGCAGGCCTGAAAAACTACATCAAAATGGCGGATAAGTGTCGCATTACAACGCAGTATATAACACGTGTATATCACTGTAATGACTCCAGATTACTGACCAGAAAATTTTCAAATTTAAGAAGCAACCTTATACTTATTATTTATAAATATAATATATATGTCATACTGACCTAACCTGTGTCCTTCTGTGGAACAAAGTGTGTGTGTGCATGTGTGTTTGCATATGTGTGTGCGTGTGTGTGTGTCTGTGTGCGTGTGTGTGTGCGTGTGTGTGTGTGTGTGTGTGTGTGTGTCTGTGTGTGTGTGTGTGTGTGTGTGTGTGTGTGTGTGTGTCTGTGTGTATGTGTGTGTGTTGACCTGTGAGATAATGAGGTATCGATTAGAAGGTGCTCTTGATGTCTAAGAGGATGATAAATCTCAGTAAGGTTCCTCAATGAGTCCACACACACACACACACACACACACACACACACACACACACGCCTGAGTAATTTACACTTGAAACTGAAATGTAAAGCCCTCTGTCAGTGGTGCAGTGACCCGACTCTTCAGCTAACCTCGTTACGTCCTGTCTCCAGCTCTGCTTTTCTGCAGAACATTCTAGATCATTGAGTTTCAGTTTGCAGTTAATTTTTATTCTTTTGTTATTTATGTTAAAATAAATAAATAAATAAATATGCGTTTATGTTTTTAACGTATAAATAACTATTTGGTCCTGATGTGATAGGAAACCAGTAATTCTGATTGGAGAGCCATTCTGCTGTGATTTATGGAAACGACCCATTAACTCTATTGTAACACTTCTGTAACCCAGAGAAAAATAATAAACACACCAAGACATATTTTTAAAAGATTCTGCATTATAATGCATTAATGCATATATATATATATATATATACAGTATCTCACAAAAGTAAGTACACCCCTCACATGTGTGTAAATATGTGATGATATCTTTTCATGAGACAACACTGAAGAAATGACACTGTGCTACAATGTAAAGTAGTGAGTGTACAGTTTGTGTAACAGTGTACATTTACTGTCCCTCAAAATAACTCAACACACAGACATTAATGTTCAAAACCGCTGGCAACAAAAAGTAAGTACACCCCTAAGTGAAAATGTCCACATTGGGCCCAAAGTGTCGATATTTTGTGTGGGGACCATTATTTTCCCGGCACTGTCTTAACCCTCTTGGGCATGGAGTTCACCAGAGCTTCACAGGTCTCCACTGGAGTCCTTCTTCCACTCCCTCCATGACGTACACGCGAGCTGGTGGATGTTAGAGAGCTTGTGCTCCTTCACCTTCTGTTTGGAGGATGTCCCACAGATGCTCAATAGGATTTAGGTCTGGAGAAATGCTCGGCCAGTCAATCACCTTCACCCCTCAGCTTCTTTAGTAAGGCAGTGGTCATCTTGGAGGTGTGTTTGGGGTCCGCTATCATGCTGGAATACTGCCCTGTGGCCCAAGTCTCTGAAGGGGAGGGGATCATGCTCTGCTTCCAGTATGT
This sequence comes from Ameiurus melas, assembly GCA_012411365.1. Classification (NCBI taxonomy): domain Eukaryota; kingdom Metazoa; phylum Chordata; class Actinopteri; order Siluriformes; family Ictaluridae; genus Ameiurus; species Ameiurus melas. Next base: position 32,741,509 of record CM022761.1, on the reverse strand, counting down.
CACAGTACATGTTGGCATTCATGGTTCCCTCAATGAAATGTAGCTCCCAGCCCGGCAGCATTCATGCAGCTCCCAGACCATGACACTCCCACCACCATGCTCCACTGTAGTGCAACGACACACGTAGTTCCTTTGTACTACTCACCTGGTTACTGCCACACACGCATCTCATCAGACCACAGCACATGGTTCCAGTAATCCATGTCTTTATTCTGCTTGTCTTCAGCAAACTGTTTGTGGACTTTCTTGTGCATCATCTTTAGAAGAGGCTTCCTTCTGGGACGACAGCCATGCAGACCAGGACTACATATTCCCTACACTGCAGTGTTCCGTACAGTTCAATATTCCATTAGTTAATGTTAGTAATATGCAGCTATTAGGGAGGACTAGTGGACACGCGGGTGTTTCTAATTTGCGTCTTCATGCAAGTCCTTTCTTTTTCTTTGGCTGGTTTAATCTACTCTTTTTCATTAAACACACAAACCTTAAACTAAATAGCAAATTCACTATCTGTGTGTGTGTGTGTGTGTGTGTGTGTGTCTCTGTGTGTGTGTGTGTCTCTGTGTGTGTGTGTGTGTGTGTGTGTGTGTGTGTGTGTGTGTCTGTGTGTGTGTGTCTCTGTGTGTGTGTGTGTGTGTGTAGTTTAGGTGTG
>CM022761.1:32730857-32735857 GCA_012411365.1 Ameiurus melas | reverse complement strand
TGCTCATACTCAAGTTCCTTTTAACACAGTTAGCACTGCTTGACTTTGTAATACACATTTATAGAAGGGGTGTATTTATTTATAAATTTATTTATATCCGGTGTCACCCAGATGAGGACGGGTTCCCTTTTAGAGTCTGGTTCCTCTCAAGGTTTCTTCCTCATATCATCTCAGGGAGTTTTTCCTCACCACCGTCTCCTCTGGCTGCTCATTAGAGATAAATTCATACATTTAACATCTATATCCTGTGTTTATATATTTCTGTAACGCTGCTCTGGGACAATGTCCATTATTACGCAATATTACACAACCTTGGTGTAACCGTGGACAAACATCTGTCCTTCTCTTACACTGCCAATCAGACACGCTCATGTCAATGTCCCCTTTACAACATCAGAAGGATTCGTCCATTTCTCTCCACACAGGCCACTCAGGTACTCGTTCAGTCTCTGCTCATCTCGAGACTGGACTACTGCACCTCGCTCCTGCAGGTCTGCCTCTGAGAGCCATTCCACCTCTGCAACTGATCCAGAACATAGCTGCGTGACTTCCTAAGTTCTCCCTCACCACCACACTGCTACGCTCCCTTCACTGACTTCATGTAGCTTCTGCATCAGATTTAAAACTCTGACACGCCTACAAAGCCAAAAACAGACCAGCAACCACTTAACTCAAAGCACTTATCACACCCCACTCTGCCCCACACTGGCCCAAACTGGCCCACACTGCCCCACACTGGCCCAAACTGGCCAACACTGCCCCACACTGGCCAACACTGTCCCACACTGCCCTACACTGGCCCACACTGCCCCACACTGGCCCACACTGGCCCACACTGCCCCACTGCCCTACACTGGCCCACACTGCCCCACACTGGCCCAAACTGGCCAACACTGCCCCACACTGGCCAACACTGCCCCACACTGCCCTACACTGGCCCACACTGCCCCACACTGGCCCACACCTGGCCCACACTGCCCCACTGCCCTACACTGGCCCCACTGCCCTACACTGGCCCACACTGCCCCACACTGGCCCAAACTGGCCCACACTGCCCCACACTGCCCCACACTGCCCTACACTGCCCCACACTGCCCCACACTGCCCCACACTGCCCCACACTGGCCAACACTGCCCCACACTGCCCTACACTGGCCCACACTGCCCCACACACTGGCCCACACTGCCCCACACTGGCCCCACTGCCCTACAATGGCTCACACTGCCCCACACTGGGCCCAAACTGGCCAACACTGCCCCACACTGGCCCACACTGGCCCACACTGCCCTACACTGCCCCACACTGCCCCACACTGCCCCACACTGCCCCACACTGCCCCACACTGCCCTACATCGCGCCCACACTGGCCCACACTGGCCCACACTGCCCCACACTGCCCCACACTGCCCCACACTGGCCCCACCGCCCTACACTGGCCCACACTGCCCCACACTGGCCCCACTGCCCTACACTGGCCCACACTGCCCCACACTGGCCCAAACTGGCCAACACTGCCCCACACTGCCCCACACTGCCCCACACTGCCCCACACTGCCCCACACTGGCCCACACTGGCCCACACTGGCCCACACTGCCCTACACTGGCCCCACTGCCCTACACTGGCCCACACTGCCCCACACACTGGCCCAAACTGGCCAACACTGCCCCACACTGGCCCACACATGCCCTACACTGCCCCACACTGCCCCACACTGCCCCACACTGGCCCACACTGCCCCACACTGCCCTACACTGGCCCACACTGCCCCACACTGGCCCACACTGCCCCACACTGGCCCCACTGCCCTACACTGGCCCACACTGGCCCAAACTGGCCAACACTGCCCCACACTGCCCCACACTTGCCCATACTGGCCCACACTGGCCCACACTGGCCCACACTGGCCCACACTGCCCTACACTGGCCCCACTGCCCTACACTGGCCCACACTGGCCAACACTGCCCCACACTGCCCCACACTGGCCCACACTGCCCTACACTGGCTCACACTGCCCCACACTGCCCCACACTGCCCCACACTAGCCCACACTGGCCCACACTGGCCCCACTGCCCCACACTGCCCCACACTGGCCCAAACTGGCCAACACTGCCCCACACTGCCCCACACTGGCCCACACTGGCCCACACTGGCCCCACTGCCCCACGCTCCTCTGATCCTCTAGCACTGCTAGCACCATCCCTCAGGGTACAAGGAAGATCTGCATCAAGTTCTCTGTTCTGGAGCCTCGGTGCTGGAATGAACTTCCTCTAGAGGTCCGAACAGTCCGAACAGCAAACCACGTCTGAAGACCTACCTCTTCCTGAAGTACTTAAATACTTAATACTTAAATTTAGGATGTATTTATAAATAGAGCCTTCAGAACGCTTCTGTAAGTCACTCTGGATAAGGGTACAAATCATGATGAAATACTTGTTCAGCAAAATGTTTTCTGTTTCTTTTAAGGAGAATTTGGGGTCTAGACGTTTGGTGTTCCTCACAGCAGCTATGACACAGTGATCACTGACATCATTGGCAAATACACCTGTATCAGTATATTTGTGGGGTGTTTTAGTCAAAAAAGATCTAATAAAGTTGTTTTATTTGAATATTTAACATTTACTGGAGTGGGATTTTCAATCAGCTGTTTTAAATTAAAGATATCACAAAAAGATTTCAATTCAATTCAGTTTTATTTGTGTAGCGCTTTTTACAACAGACATTGTCTGAAAGCAGCTTTACAGAAATATCAACACAGTGTACAGATATTAAAGGTGTGAATTTATCCCAACTGAGCGAGCCACTGAGTGACGACGGTGGTGAGGAAAAACTCCCTAAGATGTTTAAAAGAAGAAACCTTGAGAGGAACCCGACTCAGAAGGGAACCCGTCCTCATCTGGGTAACAACAGATAGTGTGAAAAAGTTCATTATTGACTTATATGAAGTCTGTAAGGTCTTAGGAGCAGCCGCAGTCCCAGCAGTCTGGAATTAGAGAAGATTTGAGCTCCATCCAGAGACAGAAAGGATCTGGATCTCTGGTATCTCCATAAATTCGTGTGGGGCTCCGCAAAAAGAGAGAGGGAGAAAAAAGATTATAAGTATAGTATAATAGAAAGTCTAGTCGGGGTAAGCTTGAGTAAACAAATAGGTTTTAAGCCTAGACTTAAACACTGAGACTGTGTCTGAGTCCCGAACACTAATAGGAAGACTGTTCCATAACTGTGGGGCTCTATAAGAGAACGCTCTTCCCCCTGCTGTAGCAGGGGAAGCTATCTTCTGAGATAGCTTTACTTAACCAGGTTTCAGAAAGTATAATAATTCAGCATGTGTCGAATGAGCCCGGGTTCTAACCGAGTCAAGTTTTTGGAAGCACACTACAGGCGCTTAAATGAATAAAAAACCAATTCCAGATGAAATCCTTAGGAGAAGTCAGATAACCAACGTGGATTAGGGTGAATTTGACCAGATAAGAGTAGAAGTAAATAAACAAAAACATGACTTTTAAATGAACCCTCTGAATTGGAACTGGGTTGAAAAATGAGTTCTAGAAATAAAGGAATTATAAATAAATAAAGGAAAACAATTTCAAAGTATGATCTTGAAAGAAACTTGATAAACAAGAAAAGTCCAATTGCATCACAAAACCAAACCAAAATGATTTCAGGAAAATAAATAAAAGTTATTGTGGTCCAGATTATACAATGCTAAGTGCTGTGCGTTTCGCCACTACAGCCTGAGCATGTTTATGTTAAATGTCCTCTGGTATCTTTCACGCACTCATAGCCACATTAGCTACGTTTTTAGTTTGATGTTTATAGCGGTTTATAGTGATATACGAGGCTGTTAGCGAACTTGCTCGGTTTGATTTGAGACGTGCTAAGTGTTTGTGACTGAAGTCGCCTGAGGTACAGCGGGGTGTGTGTATGTAGCGTAGCGCTGTGAGTCAGATGCGCTAATGAAGATGTGATTCAGAGAGTTAGGCAAGATCTGAAGAGACATGGAGGCAGAGGATGTGAGGAGAGGATCACGGGGAAGGACTCAGTTGGCTAGCGTTAGCATCACACTCTGAAGATTTTGTAAACGTGTAAATGTAAAAAAAACGGTAAATGTGCACTTATATAGCGCTTTTATCCAAAGCACTTTACACTGTGTCTCATTCACCCATTCACACACACACTCACACACCAATGGTAGCAGAGCTGCATGCAAGGTGCTAGCTTGCCATCAGGAGCAACTTGGGGTTCAGTGTCTTGCCCAAGGACACTTCGGCATGTGGAGTCACCCGGGCCGGGAATCGAACCGTCAACCATACGATTAGTGGACAACCCGCGCTACCACCTGCACCACAGCCGCCCGTTTGTGCCGTTACAGAAACGTTTCAGCAAACATGGCCGACCAAAATGTCACTATATAAACGAGAGTGAATCACTCATCTCCTTGCTAACAGTCATGTTTGTGTTTGTAGATCATGGAGACTTCGTTCTGAGATTAAAATTACCTGGATAATGTAACACCACAGATTTACAGATTATGTAGCTAGCGTACAATGTTAACTTCAACATGCTAGCTCTGGGAGAATTGATTTCCATTGTGTTCACTGCCATTTCGTTCATGCTAAACATTAGCACAGCTTATGTAGCTAGCTTATGATGCTAACTTGCTGTGGAAGCATTCAGTACTTTGGAATTAATTTCTCACTTGCATCCCTGATGTCGTGTTCCGTGCTCAGCCTCGGTTAGCGATCACACTAGATGGGTACCGTCCAACTGAACCGTGACCAAGCCTACCTCTCGGGGACATAGGACCTTGGTAGCATAGAACCCTGGGAATAATAGTCATTGGGAATATACAACATTGGGAACCTAGGACCATTGGAAGATAAGGATGTGGCAATATAGGACCCGGGGTGGCCCTAGGAATATAGGATGTAGAGAACACAGGGCCTTAGTAACAAAGACCCTAGGAACACAGGAAGTATAGGCCCTTGGGGCTGAGAT
>CM022761.1:32718357-32725857 GCA_012411365.1 Ameiurus melas | reverse complement strand
TAAACTCTATTGAGCACCCTATTGAGTATGGTGAACTCCATACCCAAGAGGGTTAAGGCAGTGCTGGAAAATAATGGTGGCCACACAAAATATTGACCCTTTGGACCCAATTTGGACATTTTCACTTATGGGGTGTACTTACTTTAGTTGCCAGTGGTTTAGACATTAATGTCTGTGTGTTGAGTTATTTTGAGGGACAGTAAATGTACACTGTTACACAAGCTGTACACTCACTACTTTACATTGTAGCACAGTGTCATTTCTTCGGTGTTGTCACATGAAAAGATATCAAATATTTACAACAATGTGAGGGGTGTACTTACTTTTGTGAGATACTGTGTGTATATATATATATTCAATAATTAGGATAAAGTCCAGATTAGTGCTTGTATTTATATATTTATGTGCAGGTTCAGATTTAAATACAGGTTAGATTTACACTACGTCCACATCTACGTGTGAGTGTGTGTGTGTGTGTGTCTTCATCTCCCTCCACTGACTTCCTGTAGCTGCCCGCAGCAAGTTCAAGGCCTTGATGCTCACCTACAAGACCTTTTCAGGAACAGCACCCTCCTACCTCAACTCTCTCCTGAAGGCCTACATTCCCTCTCGCAATCTGCGATCGACTAGCGACCGATGTTTAGTAGTTCCCACTCAGCGTGGCGTAAGGTCCCTTTCCAGAACCTTCACACTAACCGTTCCCCAGTGGTTGAATGCTCTTCCCATCTCAATCCGGACTGCAGAATCTCTCACTATCTTCAAAAAACAGCTAAAGACCCTCATTTTCCGTGAACACCTAACCAACTCCTAAAAAAAACAAAAACAAAAAAAAACCCACACACAACGCACTTACACCTCTACTCTGTACACTCTTCTTCCTCTGGTATTCAATTAATAGATCTTGTACAGTAGCACTACTTGTATTGTTCCCTGCTTGATATATCGCTTTGATTATTTGTAAGTCGCTTTGGATAAAAGCTTCTGCTAAGTGAATAAATGTAAATGTAAATATAAATGTAAATGTAAATGTAAATGTAAATGTGTGTGTGTTCACTTTTCTATTGTCCAAATCTTAACACCTGTCCTGTTCCACTTTTAAATTCAGATTCATTTCTAATACACCTTCACATGTGGATTTGCTCACTGTGCTGCTGAATAAAGAGCTTAAAAAGTGTGTGTGTGTGTGTGTGTGTGTGTGTGTGTGAGAGAGAGAGAGAGAGAGAGAGTGTGTGTATGTGAGAGAGAGTTGTGTGTGTGTGTGTGTGTGTGTGAGAGAGAGAGAGAGAGAGAGAGAGAGAGCGCTGAAGTGAGGAGAGGAAGTAAAAAGTTAGGAAATGATGAGTAGCAGGCAATTTACTCACTATTTGGCAACAGACGTACACACACACACACACACACACACACACACACACACACTTTGTCTCACCTTAACGAGTATCGACAGATGTTGATACACCTGCGGATGTGCATGGAATCTCCGCTCACTTCACACACACACACACACACACACACACACACACACACACACACACAACTCACACATACACACACACACACACACTCACACACACACACACACACACACACACACACACACTCTCTCTCTTACTTGGGCTCTGATTTCCCATCACGCTGAGAACGAGACAGTGCTAAACTTAATTAATTTGCTCGTTTCTCAGAGTCTCTCAGCAGGTAAACTCCAAATACACAACATGTAGACAACCTTCGACAAATCACTAAATTAATTAATAAATTAGTTGTTTATTTGTTGTTTAGATGATTCATTAGTTTTCACAATTCAGAAAACACAAGACACCGAACAAACTCTGATTATAAAAACACCAAGGGTGATGCATGCTAATAGTTGCAGACTAATAATCTCTAGGCAAGGCTTTGAGGAAACACACACACACACACACACACATCAAATGAAAGTGAAAATTGAACAGGATACACTCAACGTTTAAGAGGTTCAAAGTCTGAGAACACTGTAGCTAGACAACTCGCAGAAGCTAGTGACTGGGGCTAATAATTTAGCTAGCATATACAGCTGTTAAGTCTTTTATACAAACAAGATAAAGACAACGTGACCTAGAAACCATCTAGAATTATCCGTAACGTCAACATTTACCTCAGATATGTTGTTAAACTATTAAAAATAGACTCTGTTTGACTAAAAAGAATTGCACTTAGCATTAACTGCTAATGGATTTGCATGTGTTCTGCCATATAAACACTGACACAGCACAACTTGTGTATTTGTTCAGAGGTGACAGAACATACGGACTTTCAAAGCTGTAAATACCACAAGAATATGCTGTGTATGTGTATTTGTAAATGAAATAACCTGTGTGTGTGTGTGTGTGCTCGTACAGGAACGGCTGCCATTCTGAGGAAAGAAAGTACTGGAACACGTGAAATCTGTTCTGAGATTTTGTAAACGGCCATGCAGATATCTGTTGTGTTACCCATAATACACTGCAAACAAACATCAGTTTAGCACTGAGAAATGAAGATTATGAGTGAAATCAGTTTCCTAAATGTGTATTTCTTTAAAGTTTTTTTTTTTTTTAAAACTGTGATGTTGAAATAATAAATAAACAGGCTCATTTATGTTTGTGTTTGTGACGTGCTGTCTTTGATGTATAAGAACTATTTACGTAAAAACCATCATGTGAAGTCAGGGGTGTAAACAAACTAAATAAAATTTGAGTATAAACTGAAACTTAACACTAAAAGTAATGAAATCTGGAAGAAGAAGAAAAAAAGTATGATATGGACATTAAATGTTTGTAGACATGAATCATTCATTATTTGCTAATAGTAAAGAGGTACATATTGCTGTCCTTGGATGCTAAATGAATCTATTTACATTGACTCCGCCCACTATTGTATTATACTTCGTTTTACTAACATGAACAGTGAACCAGCTTGTGTTGTTATGTGTTGTTTGTGAGTGTTTTTACATTTCAATCATGGGTTTTTACACACATGAAGCTCCAGTACATCAGGGTATGTGTGTGTTTATCGATTAGCATTGCTTTGTGTAGGTTATCTTATACAAACTGCTAATTATCTCATTACTAGCACACCCTATTAGCATCTATTATCCCAAACATCTCTTTATACTACGGTGTGGTTCTGTGTTTCGGTTCATTTCAGCGTCCCTCCTCTAACCCACGGTGTAAATAACTGTCTTACTTGTTTAGTGGTGTAGGGGTGAAGGAGACTGTGTACATGTACTCTGTTAATTATCCCTTTGTTGACACCCTGACATTAATCATTACGATAAGCTGATTCTAATGAAGAGATCATAGCTCGATATTAATATGGCTCTGGTCGTCGATCACAAACCTTTGTGAATGTTTTCTTACTTATTATGAGACAATGTGGGCTCACATTGGCGTAGTGGGTTCACCTCACATCTCCAGGGTTGGAGGTTTGATTCTGGCCGTTGCTGTGTGTGTTCTCCCCGTTCTGCGGGGGTTTCCTCCACCAGTCCACGGTAGGTTGATGTCCGAAGTGTCCATGGTGTATAAACGGGTGTGTGAATGTGCCCTGTGATGGATTCGTCCATCTTGTGCCCCATGCTCCCTGGGATAGGCTCCAGGTTCCCCGCGACCCTGTGTAGGATAAGTGGTGTAGAAGATGGATGGATGGATGGATGGATGAATGGATGAGAAAAAGTCACATTATTAAAAGATAAAATATCTGGTGTGATGAAGTACATTTTTTGCTTGTGCTTGTCATGATGCAGACTAAAACTGACAGCATCGGTGCTGTTATTAAGGTCATCCGAGGATAAATTAATGACCAGAAGTCCAATTGATTTGGTGTGCTGAATCATGGTACTTATCTTTAACTGAAGTTTTTTTTTTTTATCATTACTGAATTACAGCAAAAACATGCCCACCTTCAGCCAATCAGCTTTCAGTTGAGCTATAATCATACAGCTTGATAAGTTTGTTCATCTACAGTCTCTTTGTTGGTCTGGGTAACTTGGGAAGAAGCGGCCACTCGGGGCACTATTTGTGAAGAGTGCTTGGACCCCGTAGATCGCTGGTTTGACTACAACAGTGCAAGTTTATCTTACACAGACACTTGTATTGGTGCAGTAAAGTTGGCTTCTTCTTTAATATTAATAAAAACCATTTGAATGCACATTGGCTTTATTACAACTTTTAAAAGGATTTTTGGTTCTTAAACATGAAAAGATTTTTCATTTTGTGAAGAAAAAAAATCATGCAGAGCAAAACCTGTGGTTCAGAAATAAACCTGAACAAGCCAAGAACGAATCCTTGAGACTTTGGGCCAAGTGTGAAAATGTGCACACACACACACACACACACACACATCAGTTTAAGTGCAGTCCCTGGTCTATCTGTGTAGAAATATATAAGATAAACAGATTTTATCTTACATTTGGGATTGAAATTTGAGCAAATGTGGAAGAAATTCAGCATTAACTGCGACGGTTGGCTCATCATGACCTTTCCCAGCTATAAAGCTGAGTCACTGTTAGCAAGTGTGTGTGTGTGTGTGTGTGTGTGTGTGTGTGAGGCAGATGGCTCTGTTACCAATAGCAGCATCGCAGCGCAGCAGATCAGATGAACAGAAGAACTGGAGATACGGATGAGAGAGAAACAATGATTGAATAATAGAACCAGAGCTGCCTTGTGTTTGTAGAACCGTGTGTTCTGTGTAAGTTCATATCTCAGCAGTGCTGCTGGGGAGTTGTGAAACGTTGTGAAACATGGAACAGTACACCTGCTGTAAACACCATTAGTATTACGAAAACAAATCCAAAGGAGACACGCAGTGGGGCTCTTGGGGAGAGAAAACCGTTCAGAAAGCAGATCTGGGTTATATAATAATGCTTTATTGTTAGTGAAGTGTAAGTAACGGCGTTCCTCAGGGTGCCATGCTCGGCCCAATTCACCTTTACCATTAAACATGTTCTATGGGTTAGGTTTACTGTTTTCGGTTCTATAGATTCACACTGTGATCAATCTTTTCTGTCAATACACACCCAAATCTTCCTTCACATGTTTCTGACCACATCATTAAACATCATCTGATTTGTTAATAAACCAGAACAGTCCGTATATACACCATTTAAATTTAAAGTGATGTAATTTAATCATCGACATTGTCACATATTATTCCACTCAACACATGTCGTTATTCTGCGTACGTGCCAGGAACCAGGAACATGACCTGGAAAGATATTCACTAATATACAGTAAATACTGATCCGAATCCAGATTCAGACCGGGTTTTTGTATCAGGATTCTGCAGGACAAAACAAAAAGTCGTGTTAGGTTTTTACCTACTGTACATCTGCAGTTTCTGAGGAACAGCTGTCGGTGAAGCTGGTGGAGATGGTTGCCAGATTTCAGCACAATTTCCACCTCAACCACAACTCGCAGAAGAAGCCTCGGAACTTTCCCAAATTATAGGACTATTATAATAATTTTCCTGGAGAAAAAAGTTAACAGTGGTGAGCATTTCTGATGCGCAGTGTCTATCTGCAATATGCGAACATTCTGCGCAGAACCTGGCAACCTTGCTAATGCATGAGAGATGTACTCTTTATTTTTCTGTCACTGATTGGCTCCAGTGGCCCGACTTAAACATCGCTTTACTGAGCACAAAAATCCAAATACAAAAATAAATCTAATAATAACCAGTCCCAGGTGAAATGAGAATTTCAGAATTGACATATTTCTGTAAAGCTGCTTGGTGACATTGTTCATTGTTAAAAGCGCTATACAAATTGAATTGAATGGAAATCATTTTCAGTACAATACATTTTAGGTACAATTTGCCTTCAGAATCTGTGAATTAAAGCCTAGAGCTTTGGACTGATACTAAATTGCAGTGAGGCCAAAAAATCCAACATGGCCGCCTTGATAACATTCCAGCTTTGAGCTGCACGGTGAAGTTCATGTTTATAGGTTGTTGTGTTGCTTTAAGGACGAATTTTATTTTAGATTTTGGGTGACTGAATTGTCTTACTTGTTAGTACATTAGCACTGTAGATCAGCATAGAGTATGTCTGCGGTACAGTGGAAAGGTTCTTTTAATGGCGACTGGACGGCTGGATGGCTGTCAAATCCCAGGACTCCCACAGCTGTGAAAGAACTTGGATTAAATTCTGCTTTAACGGTTCTGTACCTGGACTGAGTTCTGCCTCGCTTTGCTTAAAAGCCTTTGCCAAGTCCCAAAAAGCAACATGCTAAATTTCTCCAGCGGAAAAGTTTATAGTCACGTGTCTCTCATAAATATCTCATTCTCTCCATCTCTCCGTCTCTCCATCTCATGTCTGCCTCATTGAAGCCTGTAAGGCTAATAACCGATGTTTGGGTATTAATACAGTTATTTATCTTAGCATTTATTAAAAGAAAATGTGCTTTTCTAGTCCCGCTCCCAGAGTAGACGTGGACGGTCAACATCATTAGTCTCCAGGACAGAATCAGCATTTCTGCCAGCTCAGGGTGCCACCGAGCCGGAAAAGCATTACAGCTGCAATTTTCAAGTTTACAGATTGAAAAGTTTATGAGCGTCTTTGTGTGACTGCGGCAAAAACTCTGACAAACCGTGAAATCTGCATTTTTAAACATTACTATATATATAGAGAGAGAGAGAGTAAGTACACCCTTCACATGTGTTCAAATATGTGATGATATCTTTTCATGAGACAACACTGAAGAAATGACACTGTGCTACAATGTAAAGTAGTGAGTGTACAGTTTGTGTAACAGTGTACATTTACTGTCCCTCAAAATAACTCAACACACAGACATTAATGTCTAAACCGCTGGCAACAAAAGTAAGTACACCCCTAAGTGAAAATGTCCACATTGGGCCCAAAGTGTCGATATTTTGTGTGGGGACCATTATTTTCCAGCACTGCCTTAACCCTCTTGGGCATGGAGTTCACCAGAGCTTCACAGGTCTCCACTGAAGTCCTCTTCCACTCCTCCATGACGACATCACGGAGCTGGTGGATGTTAGAGAGCTTGTGCTCCTTCACCTTCTGTTTGAGGATGTCCCACAGATGCTCAATAGGGTTTAGGTCTGGAGACATGCTTGGCCAGTCCATCATCTTCACCCTCAGCTTCTTTAGTAAGGCAGTGGTCATCTTGGAGGTGTGTTTGGGGTCGTTATCATGCTGGAATACTGCCCTGTGGCCCAGTCTCTGAAGGGAGGGGATTATGCTCTGCTTCAGTATGTCACAGTACATGTTGGCATTCATGGTTCCCTCAATGAAATGTATCTCCCCAGCGCCGGCAGCACTCATGCAGCCCCAGACCATGACACTCCCACCACCATGCTCCACTGTAGGCAAGACACACGTGTCTTTGTACTACTCACCTGGTTGTCACCACACACGCTTCACACCATCTGAACCAAATAAGTTTATCTTGGTCTCATCAGACCACAGGACATGGTTCCAGTAATCCATGTCTTTATTCTGCTTGTCTTCAGCAAACTGTT
>CM022761.1:32708357-32715857 GCA_012411365.1 Ameiurus melas | reverse complement strand
GTCAGAGGTAAAGCTCAACATCTTCAGTAGAGTTTACACTTTACTGTTTCTCACCAACACACACACTGAGATTACTGTCTTATTCATGTGGAGAGAATAGAGAGAGACAATAGAGAGAGGGAATAGAGAGAGAGAATAGAGAAGTAGAGAGAGAGAGAATAGAGAGAGAGAATAGAGAGAGAGAATAGAGAGAGAGAATAGAGAGAGACAATAGAGAGAGGGAATAGAGAGAGAGAGGAGAGAGAGAATAGAGAGAGGGAATAGAGAGAGAGGGAATAGAGAGAGAGAGAATAGAGAGAGGGAATAGAGAGAGGGAATAGAGAGAGAAAATAGAGAGAGAATAGAGAGAGGGAATAGAGAGAGAGAATAGAGAGAGAATAGAGAGAGGGAATAGAGAGAGAGAATAGAGAGAGAATAGAGAGAGGGAATAGAGAGAGAGGGAATAGAGAGAGAGAATAGAGAGAGGGAATATAGAGAGAGAATAGAGAGAGAGAGAAGAATATAGAGAGAGAATAGAGAGAGAGACAGAATATAGAGAGGGAATAGAGAGAGAGAAGAGAGAGAGAGGGAAGAGAGAGAGAGAATAGAGAGAGAGAAGAAAGAGAGAGGGAATAGAGAAAGAGAATAGAGAGAGGGAATAGGAGAGAGGGAATAGAGAGAGAAAATAGAGAGAGAGAATAGAGAGAGAGAGAATAAAGAGAGAGGGAATAGAGAGAGAGAATAGAGAGAGAGAATAGAGAGAGGGAGAATATAGAGAGAGAATAGAGAGAGGGAATAGAGAGAGAGGGAATAGAGAGAGAGAATAGAGAGAGAGAGAATAGAGAGAGAGAATAAGAGAGAGAATAGAGAGAGGGAATAGAGAGAGAGGGAATAGAGAGAGAGAATAGAGAGAGGATAGGGAGAGAGAGAGAATAGAGAGAGAATAGAGAGAGAGAGGGAATAGAGAGAGAGAATAGAGAGAGAGAGAATAGAGAGAGAGAATAGAGAGAGAGGGAATAGAGAGAGAGAATAGAGAGAGAGAGAATATAGAGAGAGAATATAGAGAGGGAATAGAGAGAGAGAGACAGAATAGAGAGAGGGAATAGAGAGAGAGAATAGAGAGAGAGAATAGAGAGAGAATAGAGAGAGGGAATAGAGAGAGAGAATAGAGAGAGAATAGAGAGAGGGAGTGAGTGTTTATAGCTGCTATAATGTAAGTGACAAATGTTTTTCAGAAAAATTTAATTGAACTGTAAATAGATATAAAAATACGAGATGTTTAATAAATTAAATTGAACTTGTTGCAGAGTCGCTGTGGAGTGAGAGGATTAAAACACTGGGGGACGTGCTGTTAGAGGAAAATAATCACCTGCAAGGTTGAAACAGTAACTCCGCTTCACCACACCACCCCGTCACAGTATTTTACTGTAACACACACACACACACACACACACACACAGTGTTTATTTACTTACATAACTTTGAAACTACATTCGGTTTGCCTCACATATAACCTACAAATAAATTTAGATCGATTGTTTCTCAGGAATTCGAAAATAAAATAGAATTGTGATTTGATCTGAAAGTAAATGTAAAAGATTTACAGAGGACCGTATCCCAGCGAGCTCGGCTGTAATCTCCAGGAAGTGGAATTCAGCTTTCTTCCACACGTCTCGTACAGAAAGGTCAGTCAGGGAAATATCGACTTAATAATTCCATCTGCATAAATCATCTGAAGAATGACAAGCCCATTTTCATTTCTTGTCCAGTATTACAGATGTGTGTAGTTCTGCCAGGACTTCGATAGAATAATGAATTTGCTCATATTCAGGGACATGGTGTGAGTTTTATTCTCATGTCTGAATATATCTATACTATATTGAGCATGTGATGTACGGCAGACTTTCAGCTAACAGGAAAACAATCATATGTTAACCTTAAGACACGGTCTAAGAAGTAAGCAAATAAATCAACATCTCTATATTTGTGGTGTGTAACGTGGATTATTCTTATACACCATCCTCAAAAAAGCCCATGGAGGAGGGTCAATGTTGCTTAACCTTAAATACAAATAAAATGTATTGGCACTTATGACAGAAAGCACCTGGACTTGGACATCAATGTCAATTTGTTGAGGAAATCCAAGAAAGCCTGAGGCAATGGATCGATACTGCGAGCTGTCGACTGTGAAAAAGAATTGATGCCCCGATTAAAGCTGAGTGTGTTGGGAAGTGGATCGGTACCTTCAAATCTCAATCTCCACTCAGCTGAATGTACAGCACCCTCCACTAATACTGGTTGACCTTTTGATCTTTTGTTCAAACAATTCACAAAAATAATCTGCTCTTATCTTTTTGTTTGTTTGTTTGTTTGTTTGTTTTTGATAAACCTGTATTGTGTTTATAATAGTTGGATATCCACGAGAGGAGAGTATTTTTGTGAATTATTTGATCAAAAAAATCAAAACGTTAAACAATAAAGACAAATTTCCACAGCCTTTTTTGCTCATACTTATCAAGGGTGCCAATATTAATGGATGGCACTGTACATTTAATAGTAGGTCAGTGTGTAAAGCCATAACTCAAGGTGAAAAGTCATAGATCAAGGTGTGAAATGGTGATGGTGTAAAGTTTGTCATTGCTTACACTGTAAATTAGCATGAAATAAAGTCATAAACCTGGATGTACATTTGTCAAGTTTACACTCCAAATAACCATAAAGTTTGCACTGTAAGTTACAGTTAAATTTACAGAGTGCATCACCTGAAAGTGTAGATCATTGCTGTGTAAATCGTCATTGTAAAGTTTACTTTTGTTTTCACTGTAAATCACAATATTTTTAAACTGTAATGTTCACAATGTAAGTCGCCTTAAAATTGGCATTGTTTACACTGTAAAGAAACTTATGCATTGTTAATAACCAAAATATTTACACTGTTTATTAGAGGTTAATATCTAAAAAATGTAATAAAGTTGACAACATTTACACTGTAAATCATGAAGTATACGCTTTACATTGCTGTAGTTTAAGGTAAATCGCAGTAAATTATACACTGTAAATGACTGTAGATTCTACACTGGAAATCACCATAACGCTTACACTAAATCATTGTAACAACTCTACAGCAAGTCACAGTAAAACCTATAAATCACTTTAAATTTGAAACTAAACCACTGTAAATGTTACACTGTAAATCACTGTAAATTTGAGACATTTTACACTATAAATCACCATAAGGTTTACACCAAGTCACTGTACAGTTTACACAGTAAATCACAGTAAAGTTTACACTATACATCACAGTAACGTTTACACCAAGTCACTGTACAGTTTACACAGTAAATCACAGTAAAGTTTACACTATAAATCACAAAGTTTACACCAAGTCACTGTACAGTTTACACGGTAAATCACAGTAAAGTTTACACTATAAATCACATAAAGTTTACACCAAGTCACTGTACAGTTTACACAGTAAATCACAGTAAAGTTTACACTATAAATCACATAAAGTTTACACCAAGTCACTGTACAGTTTACACGGTAAATCACAGTAAAGTTTACACTATACATCACAGTAAAGTTTACACCAAGTCACTGTACAGTTTACACAGTAAATCACAGTAAAGTTTACACTATAAATCACAGTAACGTTTACACCAAGTCACTGTACAGTTTACACAGTAAATCACAGTAAAGTTTACACTATAAATCACAAAGTTTACACCAAGTCACTGTACAGTTTACACAGTAAATCACAGTAAAGTTTACACTATAAATCACATAAAGTTTACACCAAGTCACTGTACAGTTTACACGGTAAATCACAGTAAAGTTTACACTATACATCACAGTAAAGTTTACACCAAGTCACTGTACAGTTTACACGGTAAATCACAGTAAAGTTTACACTATAAATCACAGTAACGTTTACACCAAGTCACTGTACAGTTTACACAGTAAATCACAGTAAAGTTTACACTATAAATCACAAAGTTTACACCAAGTCACTGTACAGTTTACACAGTAAATCACCGTAAGTTTACAACATAAATCACAGTAAAGTTTGCACTTAATCACTGTACAATTTACACAGCAAGTCACCATAAAGTTTACACTGTACATCTCTGTAAATTCTAGACTGTCAATCACCATGAAGTTTACAGCAAGTCATGACAACGTTTAGACTGTAAATCACTGCACATCTGATCACGTGTAATGAGTCATATTATTATTATTAGATCATTTTTACACGTCTTAAAGCGCATCTGTGGACGTCAACTTTCGCTTTCACGAATCATTATCTTTTGTAAATACCAGTACTGGTTCTGCGCCAGTTTCTTGGCTCCTTTCTCCGTCTCTGTCAGGAGGTTATTGTGTATGGAGCTGTATTAGACTGTCCTCATCCAGCAATGCACCACAAGCTTCCGTTATAGTGGAGAGTCATCATTCTTTATTTTATTGAACCATTTGTTGGTAAATGAACGATATTGATGCTATAAATCGAAATGGAAGGCTTTAATAGTCAGGGCTGACTGCTTTGATCCCTGACGGCTAGTATGGAAAATAAACTCTGTACTTAAAGCAGCAGATTTTCAGGTTCCTGCTCACTAAGCACTAGCGCTGTGCCCTTCACTGTGTCGCATTATTCCCCTCACGCCATCTCCGTATGCTACCCACTATTTATAAACGAGAAAACGTTCACAGCGCAATCTCACTGTCGCGTGTTGTCTCCTTCACACATCGCAGCTACGTTAACGCTCCGTTTTACATGAGCTTTATTAATGAAAGGATCAACTCAAGTTAAAATGATATTTCTCATTCGCTCTTGACTGATTCCGAAGTCATTATAGAGAGAAAGCTTTCACCTTTGACCTTTGAATCTATTTTACTGTTAGTGACTCCGAGGTGCAGTAAGACAGCTCGTAAGACAGCTCGTACTGTCTCACTCTCTGTCAAAATGGCTTCCATCCATTATCAGTGTTTACTGCACACTGCTGCTGAGTTCTGGATTGTGATTGGTCAGAAGGTTCATACTAATGTGTTTTCGCGCGGTTACTGTTACCATCTTGAAGTTGATTGTTTTCCAATAACAGTACGCCCCCGAGTGTTTTATTCATCGTACAACGCAGCAATTTAGCAAGGATTGAAATTCATTTTCACTTAAGAGCGATATGTTTTTTCACGCTTTTTATCCATTTACACTTAGGTTAAAGTTACAGCTTTACCTCTGACTGGTACACAGCGCTGACACTGGAGACTCCTTCCTTACACGCTACATAAACACCTCCACATTTTTAGAAAACATCACCATATCAATGATTACACACAAGCAGTTACTATAGAAACCAAAACGTATCAGAATGAGTGCATTAATACAAACCTGCGCTCCTGTCAGAGCTGCTGTTATACAATACTAATCAACACCTTCTGACCAATCAGAGTCCAGAACTCAGCAGCGCTGTGGGGTAAACAGTGTTAAATAATTAAACGTCATTAATTCAGTCAGTACATTAATAATGTTCCGTTTTTTTACTGTTCGCCTTAAGGCCAGTGTGTGCCATATAATGACCTGTAGTCTCTCTTATCTTCTGCCTATCACACACACACACACACACACACACACACACTCACACTAAGCAGTACACACAGTACAGAAGCATTATTGCTGAAGATAAAAAGAGGAAAGATGCAGACAGAAATCTTATTAGAGGTGAGTGTGTGTGTGTGTGTGTGTGTGTGTGTGTGTGTGAGGCAGTTGGAGGGGGATCCAATTTTCCAAAGGTACCGTGAGACTGTCAAAAGTGTAAGTGAGCCCAGAGGTTCTTTAATCTCTCCTTCTTTCTCTGTCTTTTTCCCACTTTCTTTTTGTCTTTCACTCTCTGTCTTTCACTCACTGTCTATCTCTCTGTCTTTCTCTGTATGTCTTTCTCTCTCTATCTATCTCTCTGTCTTTGTCTCCGTGTTTTTCTCTCGCTCTTTTGTCCTCTCTTGTTCACTCCCACACAGATCCAAGTGCATGAACACACACCATCACAGGTAATTGCACCACTTGGTCTTGGGTCCCCATTATCAGGTGGGAGAAAAGTGAGTGTGTGTGTGTGTTTGTGTGAGTGTGTGTGTGTGTGTGTGTGGGGCACTCTCCTCCTGCTGTATTATTTTTTTGTTCCAGCCTGTAGAACAGAGTAGAAAAGGCAGCAGATGAAAAAGCTCCTCTATAACAGAAGAAAGGTGCTGTGCTGGACGTGTTGAGGTTAAAAACAGGAGTTATTAGAGAGAGCAGATATTACAGGTGAGGAGGTGATGCAACGTTTATGCGTAATCGCTGTGATTACTCACGATAAAAAGCTTTCAGATGAATGGTGTTTCCATTCTCTGCTTGGGTGGAACGGTAGGTCAGTATCTCAGTGAGGAAAGTTGCTGGTGTTCAGAGTCGGGTTACGCAGTGGATTTACTCCACGTTCAGATTATTCACATCACCTGCGAGTGTTGAAATAAATCTAACAGGAGTGTCGTATATCACCGATATCTCACTGTGTGAACAGTCCTCGCTCTAATTCTCACATTAATCGCTGGAGTGACGGAACAAGAACGGCTTCCACACTCGTTATTCAGCAGCACACAGAATAGCACTTGATCCAGCGCACACTGTTATCATACATTTTATTTACTGATTTATTTATTTATTTCACTTACCCTAGCGCAGCGTCGTGAAGCCACGAGGCACTAAACGGAGGTGAAGAAATGGTGATGTGTGAGACGTTTATCACGCGTTTAATTCACTATGATGATTTGTGTAAGAATAAAATGAAGTCGGTGCGTGTGATAATCCGTAAAGGAAAGTCACGGTGTGAAGGATAATCTGACCCAGCGCTACACTCATCACGATGAGCGATATCAAACGCACAGAATAACGACGTGACTAGTAACTGAAGTGTTGTTGTGTTCAGTGTAAAACTCGCATGTTTCCGTTTATCCACTGACGTTAAACGCAAAACGCTTCAATCAGGAGATATGGACGATCTTACAGATAAATACACTTCCGACTGATTATATTAGTGAACATTTCAAATCTCTGAAAGAATTTTTGCTTTTCTGGGCATTACAGATGTGGGCGGGGCCATAACTTGATGGACAGCTGGGCTTCGGCGTTATATTGGGTGTGTAATATCGTTTTGTTGTTTTTTAAACCAGAGACCGCGCTGCTGAACCTGCGGTTCATGTTTTGTTCCTCAGCAGGTTAAAAGTCATCCACACACTTTAACTCTCCTTAAAAACCACTCCAGATGTGGAGTCATGTTATCTCTCAGTGGTGCAGTACTCACGCTGCGGTGCAGAGACACGCCACACACACACACACACACACACACACACACACAGCAGAATAATATGATTATGTAGAGAATGAGACACACACACACAGTAAGAGAAGATGGAGTGTGCAGATGACTGATGTTACCGGTGTGTAGGCTCCGTTTATTAGCCATCTCCGTGGTTTCTTCTCCACCTTCCACTAACCTG
>CM022761.1:32690857-32703357 GCA_012411365.1 Ameiurus melas | reverse complement strand
CTGGAGTCAATAATCACTCCGAGGTCTTTAACTGCTGTACATGATGAAACAGAAAGACCATCCAGAGTTACTGTGTAGTCAGGAAGATTACTTCTAGCTACACGTGGGCCTAATAAAAGTATTTCTGTTTTATCAGAATTAAGTAAAAGGAAGTTAGTTAACATCCAACGTCTAATGTCCTTTACACAGTCCTCCACTTTACTAAGCTTCTGTCTGTCCTCTGGCTTCGCTGAAACATACAGCTGTGTATCATCAGCATAACAGTGGAAGATAATTCCATGTTTACGAATAATTTGTCCTAGGGGTAACATATATAAAGTAAAAAGCAGTGGGCCTAAAACAGAACCCTGTGGAACTCCAAAAGTAACCTCAGTACGCATGGAGAAATCACCATTTACATCTACGACCTGATAACGATCCGTCAGATAAGACCTGAGCCAGGAGAGGACTGTTCCCTTAATGCCAACAACATTTTCTAATCTATCAAGGAGAATAGTGTGATCTATAGTATCAAAGGCTGCACTAAGGTCGAGTAACACAAGCAGCGAGACACAACCCTGATCAGAGGTCAGAAGAAGGTCATTTACTACTTTAACTAGTGCTGTCTCTGTGCTGTGATGAGGTCTAAATCCTGACTGATACATTTCATGAATGTTGTTCCTTTCTAAGTATGAGCATAACTGCTTTGCTACTACCTTTTCTAAAATCTTTGAGATGAAGGGGAGATTCGATATTGGTCTATAACTGGATAATTGAGACGGGTCAAGGTCAGGTTTTTTTATCAATGGTTTAATAACTGCTAATTTAAGTGATTTAGGGACATAGCCAGTGGTTAGGGAGGAATTTACTATATTTAAAAGTGACTTAATTACTCCTGGACAAATCTGTTTAAACAAACATGTAGGTATGGGATCTAGTATGCAGGTTGATGAATTAGCTGATGAGATTAGTGTAGCTAGTTCCGTCTCTATCAGCGGAGCAAAACACTCTAAACATTGATCCGATATTGCCACATTGTCATCTAATGGGTTTGTTATATTACTGACCGGTTGTAATTTAATGGCCTGTATTTCATCTCTAATATTTTCAATTTTATAACTGAAAAATTTCATGAAATCCTCACTGCTATGAAATGATTGAGTGTTTTCCTCTGAAGTGGTTTTATTCCTAGTTAGTTTTGCTACCGTGTTGAAGAGGAATCTGGAATTGTTTTGGTTGTCTCCTATTAAGGTGGAGAAGTAGATCTTTTTAGCATCGACAAGAGATTTCCTATATTGCAGTAGGCTCTCCTTCCATTCTGTCTGAAATATCTCCAGCTTGGTTTGGCGCCATTTACGTTCTAATTGTCTAGATTTCTGTTTTAAGGATCGCGTTAGATCATTATACCAGGGTGCTAATTTTTTTTCTCTAATTATTTTCCTTTTGAGTGGAGCCACTCTATCTAGTGTGCAACGGAGTGTTGACTCCAAACTTTCAGTTGCCTGGTCGAGATCTACTGGATCAGGCGCTGATCCAAATCTAACTGATGTCTCTGGTAGGTTATTTATGAAGCTCAGTGCAGTAGCTGATATGAATGTGCGTTTCTGTGGTAGCGAGGCGAGGTGGAGATATTATAATCCATACGGATTATGAATGAGATAAGATGGTGGTCTGAGATAACTTCAGACTGTGGAATAATTTCAATATTTTCTATACGTAGTCCGTATGTTAGTATGAGGTCAAGAGTGTGACCACCACTATGAGTAGGCCCGATCACGTTCTGATTAATCCCTACTGAATCTAAGATGGATCTAAGTCACCACATACACTGACTCCTCCTCCTTTTATAGGGCGCCGTCACTCGAGATTCACTTTAGGGAGTCTCCTTCTGAAGAAATCTACACAAAAACATATGAGTTCATCACTTCTCCTCACTACTGTATTTTCTTTATCAAGTGCATTTCTTCATACCTGAACGCTCCTGTGAATTCTGCCTGTGTTCTTTTCCTGTAGGAGTGTGTGTGTGTAGCTTCCTGTAGGAGTGTGTGTGTAGCTTCCTGTAGGAGTGTGTGTGTAGCTTCCTGTAGGAGTGTGTGTAGCTTCCTGTAGGAGTGTGTGTAGCTTCCTGTAGGAGTGTGTGTGGCTTCCTGTAGGAGTGTGTGGCGCTTCCTGCAGGAGTGTGTGTGTAGCTTCCTGCAGGAGTGTGTGTGTAGCTTCCTGTAGGAGTGTGTGTAGCTTCCTGTAGGAGTGTGTGTAGCTTCCTGCAGGAGTGTGTGTGTAGCTTCCTGCAGGAGTGTGTGTGTAGCTTCCTGTAGGAGTGTGTGTGTGTAGCTTCCTGTAGGAGTGTGTGTGTAGCTTCCTGTAGGAGTGTGTGTGTGTAGCTTCCTGTAGGAGTGTGTGTGTAGCTTCCTGTGGGAGTGTGTGTGTATCTTCCTGTAGGGTGTGTGTGTAGCTTCCTGTAGGAGTGTGTGTAGCTTCCTGTAGGAGTGTGTGTGTAGCTTCCTGTAGGAGTGTGTGTAGCTTCCTGTAGGAGTGTGTGTAGCTTCCTGTAGGAGTGTGTGTGTAGCTTCCTGTAGGAGTGTGTGTAGCTTCCTGTAGGAGTGTGTGTAGCTTGCTGCAGGAGTGTGTGTGTAGCTTCCTGCAGGAGTGTGTGTGTAGCTTCCTGTAGGAGTGTGTGTACATCTTCGAGACTCTCCCTGATCAATTTAGCGAGAATGGGGTGAGTTAGATGTGTGTATAATGCGTTATGAAACACTTCTGTCCACAAATGTGCGACTGATGTGGAGGTATGAAGCACACTTCCAACATCTGGGCACTACTCCAGTGCAGCTCTGATTGCATGGACATTTCTTAAGCTGTTTTCCAGAACCAGAACTCGGTGGCACATTTGTGTACCTGTCTGTATTCCATGGTGCAAAACGGCGCTCCAGATGGCGAGTGAGTAATCGAACTGGAAATATTCAGCCGTGTTTCTGCAGAAGGAGAATATCTACTGTCAATCATCCTGCGGGGGGAAAAGCTTGTGTGACATTTTAAATAAGTGAAGAATTCAGAGAGGGGGGGGAGGATAGAGACAGAGAGAGTGAGAGAGTGACAGGAAGAGAGAGTGTGAGAGAGAGAGTGAGAGAGAGAGAATGAGAGAGATAGAGACAGAGAGAGGGAGAGAGAGGGGGAGAGAGAGAGGGAGAGAGAGAGATGTAATGTGACACGTTGCTGAACAGCTGACATGTTATTAGATTTATTACAGTTATTAGAGTTATTAGAGTTATTAGATTTATTACAGTTATTACATGTTATTAGAGTTATTAGAGTTATTAGAGTTATTACAGTTATTACATGTTATTAGAGTTATTAGAGTTATTAGATTTATTACAGTTATTACATGTTATTAGAGTTATTAGAGTTATTAGACTTATTACAGTTATTACATGTTATTAGATTTATTAGAGTTATTAGAGTTATTAGATTTATTACAGTTATTACAGTTATTAGAGTTATTAGAGTTATTAGATTTATTACAGTTATTACAGTTATTAGATTTATTACAGTTATTACATGTTATTAGAGTTATTAGAGTTATTACAGTTATTTGAGTTATTAGAGTTATTTGAGTTATTAGAGTTATTACAGTTATTACAGTTATTTGAGTTATTACAGTTATTACAGTTATTTGAGTTATTAGAGTTATTTGAGTTATTAGAGTTATTCAGTTATTACAGTTATTTGAGTTATTAGAGTTATTAGAGTTATTTGAGTTATTAGAGTTATTTGAGTTATTAGAGTTATTACAGTTATTAGAGTTATTACAGTTATTACAGTTATTTGAGTTATTACAGTTATTTGGCATCACAGCTATTACAGCTATTTGAGTATTAGAGTAGTTATTTGAGTTATAGAGTTACAGGAGCCAAGTATTAGCAGTATCACAGTTATTACCTGAGTTATTAGAGTATTAGAGTTATTTGAGCCAAGAGCTACACAGTATACAGCCATCACAGCACAGAGCTATTGAGTTATTCCAGGAGCCACGCATTGTGCCACGTGTGCTATTTGAGTTATAGAGTTATTAGGAGTTATTAGAGTTATTGGTAGTTATTAAGTTATTACAGTTATTTGAGTTATTACAGTTATTACAGATTTGATAGAGTTATTAGAGTTGTTACAGTTATTACAGTTATTAAGGTGCTATTTGGTTATTAGAGTATTAAGTATTTGAGTTATTAGAGTTGATTTGTTACAGTTATTACAAAGTTATTTTGAGTTATTTCAGTTAGTTTGAGTTATTAGAGTTGTTTGAGCTATTAGAGTTATTAGAGCATAAGCCACAGCTATTACAGCTACAGAGCTAATAGAGCCATTCTTGAGCACAGAGCTGGTCATGTTTATACAGTGCCATTACAGCTACTCTGAGCTATTAAGCCACAGAGTATTACAGCTAGCTGCCAGTAGCCACACAGCTACCTGAGCTAATAAAGCCATCTGAGCCACTGCTGTGCCATTAGGCATTGCGTGCCACATAGCCATTGGCTGTACCTGAGCTATTAGAGCCACTAGAGCCTAGGAGCCACACAGTTGTCACAGCAACAGCCATCTGTGCCATTAGCCGCTACGTAAGCTAATATGAGCTATCACAGCCACACTCGTGCTACTAGAGCCATCTAGCTATCACAGCCACAGAGCTAGCCAAGTCAGCCATTAGAGTTACCTGAGCCAGCACAGTCATCTTGCAGCCATTTACAGTTATCTGAGCTAATACATAGAGCCATGGTCATACGCCAATGTATAAGCTATCTGAGCTACTGCTAACACAGAGCTACACAGCAGCCATCACAGCCATTATGTGCCACCTGAGCCACAGAGCTATTAGAGCCAGAGTCATTTCACAGCCACTACAGCTGTCACAGACACACTGGAGCTATAGACCTTTAAGAGCCAATAGAGCCATCACAGCCATCACAGCCAATACAGCCACAGGAGCCACACTCCTGAGCCACAGGAGCTCATTTGCCATCACAGCGCCACAACACGGAGCCACATACAGCCACTGAGCCACATCTGAGCCAATAGAGCCACAGAGCCATCACAAGTCAGCCTCACAGCCATCACGCACCTGAGCCACAGGACTACTGAGCCATCATTGCGCCACACACCTATCACGTTGGGTCATAGCTTAATACAGCTACCTGCCACAGAGCCACAAGTGAGCCATCACGCCACCACAGCAATACACTACCGCTAGCAGCCATCTGAGCCACAGAGCCACCGTGCTGGGCTCACGTGCCCAATAAACACCCACAACTCCATTTCAAGCCTGCCACAAGCCCCACAGCCACCATAGCCACACAGCCACATGAGCCACAGAGCCATTATTTCCAGGAGCCACAGCCACTAGCCACAGAGCCCTGAGTCACACAAGCTGGCCACAGCTACCTGGAGCTGGCCAGGAGCCATCTGAGCCACAGAGCTGGCCAGAGCTTGGCCAGAGCTTTACTGCCAGCCATCATGTGCCACCTGAGCACACACCCACATAGCTGCCAGCCACAGAGCCACAGAGCCACCAAGCATCACTGTGCCACATCTGAGCCATCAGAGCCATACAGGCCATCTGGAGCCACAGAGTCACAGAGCCATCACAGCTCGGTCACTGCGCCACACAGCCCACCTGAGCCAATTAGACCCCACAGAGCCATCTGAGCCACAGAGCCATCACAGCCAATACAGCCAAACGGTGCCACAGGCCACAGAGCCACCAGAGCCAACTACAGCCACCACAGCCACCACAGCCACCCGAGCTACCAGCCATCAGACACAGAGCCACAGTAGCTGGTCACTGCGCCATCACAAGCCATCTGAGTCAGAGAGCCACAGCAAGCCATCTGGAGCCACAGAGCCACAGAGCCGGCCACAGCTACCACAGCCAATACAGCCACCTGAGCCACACAGACCCAGCTTCAGAGCTCTAGCTAATAGAGCGGCTCACAGCCATCACAGTCTCACACAGCCCTAGCCATCTGAGCCACAGTGGCCACTGCAGCCATCTTGAGCCATAGGAGCCACAGAGCTACTGCTGCTACACTACAGCTGTCACAAAGCCATTACCAGAGCTACTAGAGCCACCTGAGCCACATGAGCTATTACAGCTAACACAGCCATCACAGCCACCTGGAGCCACAGAGCCACAGAGCCACACAGCTGGCCACAGTTACTGTGCCTGAGCTACCAGAGCCATTCTTTGAGCCATAGAGCTACTAGAGCTACTTGAGCTGCTACAGTTGGCCACAGCCACCTGGAGCAATAAGCCAGAGCCTAGAGTTAGTCACAGCTATTACAGTTGGCTAGGAGTTATTTGAGTTCTAGAGTTATTGTGAGTATAGAGTTATTTGAGTTATTTGAGTTGCTTGCAGTTGGCTCTAGTTGGCAAGCAAAGCTAAGGTGCTATTTGGAGTTGCTAGAGTTGCAGCATAGGAGTTATGTGTGTGGCTGCCACACAGCCGTTACAGCTACGAGTTGGCTAGGAGCTATTTTGAGTTATTAGCAGTTACAGTTGGCTACAAAGTTGGCTACAGTTATTTGAGTTGGCTAGAGTTGCTAGTGAGTTGCCGGTTGCTACAGTTGTCACAGCTGTCTACAGTTGCTACAGCTGCTTGGAGCATTAGAGCTATTTGAGCATTACAGCTTCAGGAGTTATTACAGCTATTATAGTTGGCTACAGCCATCTGAGCTGGGCTAGACTTCATTAGAGCTACTAGAGCCGCCTACAGCTACGCTACACAGCTATCTGAGCCACAGCCATTAGAGCCACTAGGAGCAATAGCTGTTACCTGAGCCACTAGAGCCATCACAACACACTGAACTAGCCTAGACTCCACGAGTCAGCCAGAGTCATCAGAGCCACACAGCCAAACAGCCACAGAGCCACAGAGCCACAGAGCCATCACAGCCACTAGCCAGCCATCTGAGCCACCGGGCACACAGACACCATTGGAGCCACAGAGCCATCACAGCCATCAGAGCGGGGCCACTAGCCATACACCACCACAACAACTGGAGCCACTAGCCTCCACAGAGCCACAGAGCAATACGTGTCACAGCACACAGCTACACAGCCACCTGAGCCACAGGCGAGCTGGCCACAGCCACCTGAGCCACAGAGCCATCACAGCTACTACAGCCATCACAGCCATCTGAGCCATCTGCCGCCATAGAGCCACCAGGCTTGGCTAGCTGTCACAGCCGTCTCAGCCATCACAGCCAGTCACAAGCCACACCGAGCTCATAGTCTCCACAGAGCCATCAAAGCTAATACAGCTCACTACAGCCAGTCACAGCCACAGAGCTACAGAGCTATTAGAGTTATCTAGAGCTACTGGAGCCACACAGCCGCCACAGCTTCGTGCATCTGAGCTACCTGGCTAAGTTGCAGCTACCACAGTTATTACAGCTATTAGAGCTATTTTGAGCTAGAGTTATTACAGCATTACAGCTATTACAGCTATGTGAGTTATTAGAGCTATTTGAGTTATAACAGCATTATATATACAGCTATGAGTTGGCTAGGGAGTTATTAGGAGTTGCTAAGCAGTTATTAGAGTTATTACATATTATTAGATATTTGTTTATTAGCGTTGGCTAGAGTTGCTTAAGTTATTACAGCTATTTGAGTTGGCTACAGTTATTACAGTTACTTGGGTTGGCTAGGAGTTGCTAGAGTTGGCTACAGCAGGCTACAGCATTACAGCTACTCTGGAGTTATTGGTAGGAGTTGGCTAGAGTTGCCTGAGTTATTAGAGTTATTACAGCTGGTACAGTTACTGAGCTTTTAGAGTTATTTCACCATAGAGCTATTATTTAGTATTGAGCCATCTAGCTAATGCTGTGCCATCAAGCCATTACAGCCACATCGCCACAGCCATCTGAGCTAATAGAGCCAACAGCCTGAGCCACACAGCCACCAGTATCACAGCCATCTGAGCCACAGCATTGTGACCCACAGCCATTACAGCCATCCGTGACCCGGAGTCAATAGACAATACGGAGCCACAGGTTCCTTGGTGAGTTGTACAGCCATCACAGCCAGCCTGCTAGCCTCTGAGCCATCTGACTTATCTGAGCCACAGAGCTGCCACAGCTAATTACAGCCATCATATAGCCACTTCTGCAGCCCTAGAGCATGAGAATAGTAGGTTTCAGCATGAGCTACTA
This sequence comes from Ameiurus melas, assembly GCA_012411365.1. NCBI lineage: Eukaryota > Metazoa > Chordata > Actinopteri > Siluriformes > Ictaluridae > Ameiurus > Ameiurus melas. Next base: position 32,695,176 of record CM022761.1, on the reverse strand, counting down.
GAGCCCACAGCCCAAGCTGTCCAGCCTCTGAGCTGCCAGAGCCGGCCGGAGCCATCACAGCCACCAGCTAGCTGGTCAGCTGTTAGCCATAGAGCCATTACAGCCACTTAGCCACAAAATGTAGAGCCATAGAGCCTCAGAGCCCAGAGCCAGTCACAGCCACTGTTACAGCTTCCTAGCTAATAGCCGCCTTATGAGTCACTAGAGCTCACTCAGTTACCTGAGCTAGTACAGCCAGTACAAGATACTCTGAGCTACTAGACTCAATAGAGCCACAGAGCTACGCCAGATACAGCCACGCAGCTGGCCACGCCATCGTGAGCCAGTGTTTTCACGGTCACATGAGCCACAGGCTGGTCCTTAACACAGGCCACCTCTCTCCACGAAAGAGCCACAAAGCCACTGAGCCATTCCTGGAGCCACAGAGCCACCAGAGCCATTCCTGAGCCACCGCTGCGCCATCACAGCCATCGGTCACAGGCCATTTGAGCTACTCAGAGCGCCTGCACACAGCCAGGAGCTATTTGAGCATAGCGTTATTACAGCCTTGGCTAAGTGTGCTATTTGAGTTGGCTAGGAGTTGCTAGGCGTTACTTGGAGCCTTGGCTAGAGCTTGGCTAGGAGTTATTTGAGTGGCTAGGAGTTATTACAGTTACAGTTATTACAGCATTTGAGCACATGCTATTAGAGCATTTGAGTTGGCTGGTAGTTATTAGCAGTTGGGCTTGAGTTATTAGAGTTGGTCTAAGCGCACACAGTTATTACAGCTATTTGAGTTATTAGGAGTTATTAGAGTTGGCTAGAGTTATTACCGCTATTAGCGTTATTTGAGTTATTAGAGTTACTAGCAGTTGGCTACAGCTATTTGAGCTATTAAGCCATTAGAGTGTACTAGAGCTGTTGCTGCCGCTGGTGCCATTCTGGAGCCACAGAGCTATTAAGCTATCACAGCCATTACAGTTGTCATGCCATTTGCCACAGGAGCCACAGGAGCCACAGAGCTAATGGTGGCCACAGCCATCTGAGCCACAGAGCCACACAGCCACATGAGCCACAGAGCTGGTCACAGCCAATACAGCCATCTGAGCTAATAGACACATTGGCCAGAGCCACAGCCAACACAGCCATTACAGCTATCTGAGCTAGCCGCCCTTCAGACACACATAGCTTCATGCCATTACACCTCTGTAATGAGCTACCGAACTGCCCTGTTATCTGAGCTAATAGAGCCACACAGAGCTACTAGAGCTACTACTACTGCACAGCCACCTGAGCCACAGAGCTACTACAGCCATCACAGCCATTACAGCTATCTGACATTGAGCCACTCGGCACCTATCAGGAGCTGGCCAGAGCTACTACAGCTGGCCACAGTTGGCCTGAGCCACAGAGCCACAGAAGCCATTAGAGCTAATAATGCTACCTTGTGCTACATCTGAGCTATCACAGCCATAGAGCCACCACAGCCACATCGGCTATCACAGCCATCTGAGCCACAGAGCCACAGAGCCCAGTGAGTGACATCACAGCCACTGCCATAGCCACAGCCATTACACCTGAGCCACAGCCACAGATCCCACAGGAGCCATTTCACAGCCATCTGAGCTATCACAGCCATCACAAGCTATCTGAGCCAATAGACTCCGTTATTTCAGAGCCACAGGAGCCACAGCCACACAGCCACACAGCCACACAGCCATCTGAGCTATCTGACTTGACAGAGCTACAGCCAGGAGCCGTCTACAGCCACACAGCCACAGCTACCATTGGAGCCACAGGAGCTGGCCAGAGCCACTTCCTGGAGCCACAGAGCTGGCTTCACAGCTACCACAGCCATCTTGAGCTGGCTGTACACAGAGCCACAGAGCTACTGGCTGTGCTGGTCAAGGTGTTATTTGAGTTATTACAGCTGGCTAGAGTTAGTACAGCATATAGCATGGCCCTACAGTTATTTGAGTTATTAGAGTTATTAGAGTTTAGAGTTATTACAGTTATTACAGTTATTACAGTTATTTGAGTTATTAGCGTTATTAGAGTTATTAGAGTTATTACAGTTATTTGAGTTATTACAGTTATTACAGTTATTTGAGTTATTAGATTTATTAGAGTTATTAGAGTTATTACAGTTATTACAGTTATTACAGTTATTTGAGTTATTAGAGTTATTAGAGTTATTTGAGTTATTAGAGTTATTAGAGTTATTACAGTTATTTGAGTTATTAGAGTTATTAGAGTTATTACAGTTATTACAGTTATTTGAGTTATTAGAGTTATTAGAGTTATTAGAGTTATTACAGTTATTACAGTTATTTCAGTTATTTGAGTTATTAGAGTTATTAGGAGTTATTTGAGTTATTAGCAGTATTCGGCCTGATATTACAGTATTTGAGTTATTAGAGTTCATTAGAGTTATTAAGCAGTTGGCTGTGGCCGTTAACCACACAGTTACAGTTATTTGAGTTAAGCTAGGGAGTTATTAGATATTACAGTTGGCTAGAGTTGGCTAGAGTTATTGCTGCTATTACAGCTATTAGAGTTATTCGAGTTATTAGAGTTACAGAGAGTTACAGCTATTAGCTCTTTGGAGTTATTAGAGTTATTAGAGCTATTTGAGTTATTACAGCTAGCTACAGTTGGCAGCTTGGCAGTTATTTTGAGTTATTAGAGTTACAGAGTTATTTGAGTTACATTAGAGTTATTACACCATCTGAGCCAATATTACAGCATTTGAGCACAGCCACTGTTATTTGAGCTATTAGAGCTATTAGAGCTACTTGAGCACAGAGTCACTACAAGCCAACATACAGCCATCAGTGCCATTCCTGAGCCACACGCCATTTCAGAGCCATTCTGAGCTAATACAGCCACCATGTTACCTGAGCCACAGAGCCATCCGGTGCCATCACAGCCACAGCCATCTGTGGCTGAGCCACAGAGCCACAGAGCCACAGGAGCCATCAAGTCATCACAGTCACAGAGCCATCTGAGCCAGGAGCCACAGAGCCATCACAGCCAGGTTATCTGAGCCACAGAGCCACAGAGCCAACAGAGCCTGCCGGGCCAGCCATCACAAGCCATCTGAGCCACTAGAGCCACAGAGCCACTGTCACACAGCCACTGCTGTACCATTTGGGCCACAGAGCCACCAGAGCTACAAGCTATCACAGCCATCACAGTGCCAGCCTGGAGCCACAGAGCCACACAGCTGCTGTGAGCGGCCAGAGCCACCACACAGCCACTACAGCCATCTGGAGCTAACAGGAGCCACGTCAGAGCTACAGAGCTACACAGCCACCACAGCCATCACAGCCACCTTGAGCCACAGAGCCACAGAGCCACTCCATGCCACAGAGCCAATATCACAGCCATCTGAGCCACAGAGCCACAGACATCAGAGCCACCACAGCCATCTGAGCTAACAGAGCGCACAGAGCCACAGGAGCCAGGGTGAGCCACAATCAGCCACAGAGCCACAGAGCCACGCAGCCACCTGAGCCACAGAGCCACCAACGGAGCCAGCGATAGAGCTGGTCACAGCTATCACAGCCACACAGCCATTACAGCCATCTGGAGCATCACAGCTGGTCACAGCTATCTGAGCCATTATGAGCCTTTGAGCCATCTGAGCCACAGGAGCCACACGCCACCTGAGCCACAGGAGCCACTGAGCCAATACAGCCACCTGAGTCATCAGAGCCAATTAGAGCCAATAGAGCCATCACAGCCAATAGAGCCATCTGAGCCACCCCCAGAGCCACAGAGCGCACAGGAGCCATCTGAGCCATCTTGAGCCATCACAGCCATCAAGAGCCGCCACAGCCATCATGCCACAGCCATCTGAGCCACAGAGCCACAGAGCCATCACAGCCATCACAGCCACAGCCACCTGAGCGCACAGAGCCATCTGGAGCCATCACAGCCAGCGCAGAGCCACCACAGCCATCACAGCCACAGAGCGCACTGGTTACCAGAGCCACCTGAGCCACCCACTAGAGCCATCAGCCAGCCATCACAGCCACCAGAGCCACTAGAGCCATCTGGAGCCAATAGAGCCACAGAGCCATCACAGCCACCAGAGCCACTAGACACAGAGCCATCACAGCCATTACAGTCATCACAGCCATCTGAACCATCAGAGCCATCTGAGCCATCAGAGCCACCAGAGCCATCTGGAGCCACAGAGCCACCACAGCCATCACTGCGCCACACACAGAGCCACAGGAGCGGCACAGCTCACAGCCATCACAGCCGGGTGCACTCTGAGCCACAATGCTTAATAGCCGCTATCTGAGCTGTCACAGTCATCACAGCCCATTCGG
>CM022761.1:32670857-32680857 GCA_012411365.1 Ameiurus melas | reverse complement strand
ATTACCCAGTAAGCCTTGGGCTTGGCCTCCAGGACTCTACAGCTGCTCTTCTGCACTAAAGCAATGATAAAGTGTGTGTGTGTGTATGTGTTGTCCTAAATCATTCCTCTCCATGGTTCTTTCGCATCGCCCTGCTGTGATAATAATACCACATACAGTGTAGAGAGACTGCCAACACACACACACAACCAACGCACTCTCTCTATATCTCTCTCTCTCTCTCTCTCTCTCTCTCTTTCTTTCTCTGTATCTCTCTCTCTTTCTTTCTCTCTCTCTATCTTTCTCTGTCTGTATCTCTCTCTCTCTTTCTTTTTCTCTCTCTTTCTTTCTTTCTCTGTATCTCTCTCTGTCTCTTTCTTTCTCACTCTGCATCTCTCTCTTCTTTCTCACTCTGTATCTCTCTCTTTCTTTCTCTCTCTGTATCTCTCTTTCTCTTTCTTTCTCTCTCTCTCTCTCTCTCTTTCTCTCTCTCTATCTTTCTCTCTCTCTCTCTCTCTCTGCACATGCGCGGTGGAAGAGTGAGTGTGGTAGGTGGAGGACGCAAGAGTGGTTCGGTGAGGGTCAGCGAGACGCCATGGCCTCCGGGGCCGGAGGGGAGACGCTGTCTCTCCACCATGGCGTCAGGTGTGTGCCGGCAAATGGAGAACAGGTGGGAGAGTGGATCGGGTGTGAGAACATCCACTCCGCCTCCCGAATGGACAAAGCTGTGGTGATCTTCCTGAAGAAAGAAATACTCGTCGACACGCTGTGTAAAAGTGTAATAGAGCTAAATGATGACCTGCTGGACATTACCCCCCCTTTCTACTCCTGCGACGAGGGTAGTGATTTCCAACGTGCCCCCCTTCGTAAAAGACGGGGCAATAGTGGAGGAGCTGATACGATTCGGCAAGTTTGCCGACCCCATGTCCGATCTCCAGCTCGGTTGTAGAGACCCCACGGTGAAACACGTCCTGTCTTTTCGGAGACACGTGTATATGTTTCTAAATAACCGGGAACGAACGCTGGATGTAAACTTTAAAGTTAAACACGGCGTAAACAGCTACACCATCTACACCACAACCGAGCCCCTGGGGTGCTTTGGGTGTGGGGAGGTCGGACACAAGCGGCTGAGCTGCCCACGCAGAGCAGCGCAACCAGGGAGCTCTGGAGGAGACACGGACGGGGCGCAGCAGCAGCAGCGCGGAGACAGCCAGAAGAAGGTCACTGGAGAACGAGAACCCAGAGCAGAGGGGGGTAACGTCTCACCGAGGTCACAGCAGGAAGAGGTCAGTAAGGTACACACCACCGGGGCTACCGCAGTGCCCAGTGATGGCGTTGACACCCGTCCCCACACCAGCAACGATAAGGACACCCGCCCCCGCACCAGCAACGATAAGGACACCCGTCTCTCCAGCAATAATAATGACACCCGTAACCACACCAGCAACGATACCGGCACCCATGACTATTCCAGCGACAATACTGATACCACACGGCGATCTTGTCTCGAGTCTGGCAAAGAAGTTACGAGTGGAGAAAGTAACCCCACACAACCACAGCAGAAGTACCAACAAGACGTGAACGTTGATGATAAAAATCCTAAAATGGACTGAATAGGGAAACTGATGGAAAATGTGGAGTACTCGTCGAAACATGATGACGAGATGTCCGAAGACTCGAGCTCGGAGTGTAGGGATGGGTCTTCAGGAGAGGAATCTCTCACAGATATGGAGGAGGAGGAGGAGGAGGAGGAGGAGGAGGAGGATTTTTAACCGTCCACAAGTGTTTTTAACCGTCCACAAGAACCTGAGCAACTATACACCGAAGAACAGATTGACCGGTTTCTAAACGTGACGAAAGGAAAACAAAACATTATACTGACTAAATTCTTCCCAGACAGGAGGACCTTCGTCAACTCTGTACAGCGCACCATGGGAGTGACGTCCCCCAGGAGACGGTACAGTCTGAAGAAATGGGCAGCAATCGCAAGGAGTGAATTATTATGTGATTCAGAATGACTAAGGGTTTGAGGTTTGGGAATTATTATTATTATTATTATTATTTTTGTTATTATTATTCATAATAATTTTCTATTTATTTATTTATTTATTTATTTATTTTAAGAGGAGGATCTCTTTGAGGGAGATCTGATGGGGTTATTTTTTTTTATCTTTTTTCTCTCTTTTCCCTCTTCCTCTCCCTCTTATCCCCCTCTCTTCTCTTCTTTTGTTTTTAAATAGAAAAAATGTTCTCTCAACAGTATTAATAAGTAACGGTAGCAAAATTTTTTGGAGTGAATAAAGTTCTGTTAAAAATCAAAATCAATCTCTCTTTCTCTCTCTCTATCTTTCTCTCTCTACATCTCTCTCTCTCTCTCTCTTTCTCTCTCTGTATCTCTCTCTCAGTTCAGTTCACAGAGTGTTTTATTGGCCTGACTGTTTTAACAATGTTGCCAAAGCAAATTAATACACAAGTTATGTATAAATCCATAACAACAAATAAAGGAATAGAAATCCAATAATGAATAAAATAAACACGAATAAACATTAATTAAATTAACAGTTGTATTACAGGAACATATGCAGGATTTGATTTATATTTACATAAATCAATTTATACACACACATATATATATATATATAAGGTGCTGGAACGGAGGGTTCTGCCGATAGTTGAACCTCGGATTGAGGAGGAACAATGCAGATTCCGTCCAGGTCGTGGAACAACGGACCAGCTCTTTACTCTTGCAAGGATCTTGGAGGGGGCATGGGAGTATGCCCATCCGGTCTACATGTGTTTTGTGGATCTGGAGAAGGCGTATGACCGTGTCCCCAGGGGTCTACTGAGGGAGGTGCTGAGGGAGTATAGGGTGAAGGGTTCCCTTCTTAGGGCTATCCAATCACTGTACGCACAAAGCGAGAGTTGTGTCCGGATGCTCGGCAAGAATTCAGACTTGTTCCAGGTGGGGGTTGGTCTCCGCCAGGGCTGCGCTTTGTCACCAATCCTGTTTGTGATATTCATGGACAGGATATCGAGACGTAGTCGTGGTGGGGAGGGGTTGCGGTTTGGTGGCCTGAGGATCTCATCGCTGCTTTTTGCGGATGATGTGGTCCTAATGACATCATCGGTCCGTGACCTCCAGCACTTGCTGGATCGGTTTGCAGCCTAGTTCGAAGCGGCTGGGATGAGGATTAGCACCTCCAAATCTGAGGCCATGGTTCTCAGCAGGAAACCGATGGAGTGCCTACTCCGGGTAGGGAATGAGAACATAACCCAAGTGAAGGAGTTCAAGTACCTCGGGGTCTTGTTCACGAGTGAGGGGACATTGGAGCGGGAGATTGGCCGGAGAATCGGAGCAGAGGGACCGGTGTTGCAATCGCTTCATCGCACCGTTGTGACGAAAAGAGAGTTGAGTCGGAAGGCAAAACTCTGGATCTACCAAGCAATTTTCGTTCCTACACTCACCTTTGGTCATGAAGGTTGGGTAGTGACCGAAAGAACTAGATCGCGGGTGCAAGCGGCCGAAATGGGTTTTCTCAGGAGGGTGGCTGGCCTCTCCCTTAGAGATAGGGTGAGAAGCTCGGCTATCCGAGAGGAACTCAGAGTAGAGCCGCTTCTCCTTTGCGTTGAAAAGAGCCAGTTGAGGTGGTTCGGGCACCTGGTAAGGATGCCCCCTGGGCGCCTCCCTAGGGAGGTGTTCCAGGCACGTCCAGCCGAGAGGAGACCTCGGGGAAGACCCAGGACTAGGTGGAGAGATTATATTTCCACACTGGCCTGAGAACGCCTCGGGATCCCCCAGTCAGAGCTGGTTAATGTGGCTCAGGAAAGGGAAGTTTGGGCTCTCTTGCTGGAGCTGCTACCCCCACGACCCGATTACGGATAATTGGTTGAAGATGGATGGATGGATGGATGGACATATATATATATATATATATATATATATATATATATATATATATATATATATATATATATATATATGCACACACATACATACACAAACACATATGAGCTACTAAAATAGACAATGTTAGGCCTAGATTAGATTGGATTAGATTAGATTAGAAGTGGTTTCTTGTATGATGAAGAGTGGGTATGAGCTGCACTTCCTCTAAAACACAGCTCAGTTTGTGTTCATGTCTCAGAGAGGAGAAGTTTGGGATGATGGATGGTAATGTTGCTGTCTGATGCTGATATATTTTGGACAAATCAGAGTGAAGTCTTATATACTTAAATACTTGCTGTAGCTCACAGTGTTTGTACTCTGAGTTTATAGGTGTTAGTGTGTCTTCCTTTTTCAGTTTCTTCCTTTAATCAGATTTGTCTTTCTCTCATCCTCCTGTTCATCAGATACTCAGATAATTTGATTTGTCTGTTTAGAGGTGTCCATCCATCCATCCATCCATCCATCTTCTACCGCTTACTCCTTTACAGGGGCGCGGGGAACCTGGAGCCTATCCCAGGGAGCATGGGGCACAAGGCGGGGTACACCCTGGACAGGGGGATAGTGCATCACAGAGCACAATCACACACACACTCACACACCCATTCATACATTACGGACACTTTAGACACGCCCATCAGCCTACCATGCATGTGTTTGGTCTGGGGGAGGAAACTGGAGTACCCGGAGGAAACCCCCACAGTACGGGGAGAACATGCAAACTCCACACACACGTGTTCATGTTCTTTATATTTGTTTCAATTGTATTCATCCTGGATTTGGGGGAGCTTTAGTGTGTGCTTGAGTGTGTGTCTGGTACGTGTCTGGGTGTGTGGTTGGGTACGTGCCTAGGTAGGTGTGCAGGTCTGCGTTTGGGTATGCATCTGGGTACGTGTCTGGTACGTGTCTGGTACGTGTCTAGGTGTGCGGTTGGGTGTGTGTCTGTGTGTGTGTTACACCGAGGTAAGTGTTTGATGTTTTCTGTTGGAGTTGTGTGTTACCTAATGTGAAGTGATGTGTGTGTGTTTTCTTCGCTCTGTTCTGGAACACCATGGTGCTGGATTTGCTCTGGTTCTTTGGTAGAGCCCAATTACAGCAGCACTCGTCTAGGATGGAAAGTTACTTCTGTAGACCCTCTGCTGCGGGAGTCAGCAGGACTAAATCATCTGCATAGAGCAGGAATTTGACCTGGATGTGGTGGAAGGTGAGACCTGGGGCTGTGGAGTTATTCAGATTGTTAACAATGGTGTAAATATACAATTAATATATTCAATGGCTAAACTCATTCCAGTGCTGTGTTGTCGAAGTCTGTAGATATAGTAGAAATAGTCTAACGTGTTTACGATAAAGTTATTATCCATGTTTAATTGTAGGTTTTTTTATTTTGGATTGAGTCCATGGATGTTTCAGATCTAGCAGTACGAGTGTGTGGTGAGGACGCGGTACTGTGTTAGTCTGGGACTGGTTCAGGTACAGTACAGACAGGCAGTGGTGTGATAGCAGGGTTTGTGGTTTTGCTGACAATCCTTTAATGAGGTTTGGGTTTAAGTCCACTACACTACATCCTGACCTCCAGCAGTTTGTGAATCTGCCCACAGAGTCCTCTGGGATTCACCCGTTTACTATAAATAAACCTAGACTTTTACAGAGCGCTAACACCTTTCTTCCATTTTTGTTTATTATATTTGTCCAATCTCTAGGGCGATTCTAGAGTTTAGATCGAAGCATTGTAAAACATTCCTGCGTCTGAAATGGAGAGATCTCTGCTTTCAGGGTGGGTAAGATGTCCTCATTAAAATAGGGGGATACATGTGGTGCGACGGTAACTCTCTCTCTCTCTCTCTCTCTCTCTCTCTCTCTGTATTCGTGTCAGTATTAGCATCGGTGCAGGTGTTGGTGTTATTCCTGGGTGCTGTGTTTGTTTCAGTGTTGTTATGTTCGTCACTGACCTCCTTTATCTCTGGCTCCGGTGTGTCATTGCTCTGCAAGTCATTTGCCCCAGGCTCCAACTCTCCGGTGTTCTCCCGCTGCTGGTGCTGCTGCTGTAACCTGGCCGAGTTTCCCCCGCAGATCTGCGTGCCCGATGTCCCCACACTCAGAACATTTCGGGCGTTCGCTGGTGGCAAAGACGGAGTAGCTGCTGTTGCCATGTTCGCACTTGAAATTTACATCTAATGTTTCGTCACAGTTGTTTAGAAACATGAAGACTTGTCTGTGGAATGAAGCTAACGCAGACACCGAAAATAGCACTCGTACAACAGCAACAGAAGAACCCACAAGCACTGAACATCTCTGATGAGGCACAGCACACCACAGTGAGGGGGACGACCGACAGCGAGGAGATGATGAACATCAAACCGTCAACAAAACCAAAAAACTACAATGAATCACAGAACACCATGATGCAGGAGAGTGAAGGAGCAGCACAGGCACTACAGGAGGAACTCTCACAATCATGGAGGCTGGAGAGGCTGAATCAGATGTGGGGATGGGGGTCTGAGGGTGTTTAGAACATGTAAACATGCCAAAATCGATCTATCAAACGAGCCGTAAAAAGTAAAGTCTCTGTATTCTTGTCTCTCTCTCTCTCTCTCTCTCTCTCTTTCTCTCTGTGTATCTCTATCTGTCTGTTGTTCCCTCTGTCTCTCTCTATCTCTTTGTATTTCTTTCTCTCACTCTCTTACCTTCTCTCTCTCTCTCTCTCTGATATGTTATGATAATCAATAGAATTGTGATTCTTTAATATTAATATAAAATGATTTTATTATGTTTATATTATATTGTATTGATTTCATTAGCAGTACAAATATATCAGTCAGAAGTCCATATGACGAGGTCTCATCGCCCGGGGGACGTGGCCCCCGGTGGAGCTCCCATCGTTCTTCATCTCGTCCTCGTTTCACACTCGCACTCAAACTGAAAGGCGGCGAGTTCTAGGAGGCAAATATTCATTAGTCAGGAGAAATAATTGCGAATAGTGTTATTACGAGTCCCTTATGAGTGCGCACTTCATTAATTCACTCGCTGAAGCACTTCCTCTCGGCCGGGTTTCAGACGGATGGTTCGAGGAGCTTATTATGGATTTGGATCGTTGTGAAGTGAAGAAGTGAACTCTTTAGATTTGGCAGAAATGTGATGAGAGTTAAAAGATCCTGCTTCAACACTCTTTTCTGTTCATTTACAGCAGATTACCGTAACTCCAGGAGTAGCAGAGCTACCGTAAATACAACACGATCGCACACTCGGGCCTGACGGACACAAAAACAAACACGTCTGCAGCGTTGCTGTTTAAGTGCTGGAGGAGATTCACAATGCTGCGGTAAATTTGTCCTGAAGCACCATTAGTGAGTGAAGTGTGTGAGTGAGTGTGTGAGTGAGTGTGTGAGTGTATGTGTGTGATCTTGTTGCCGTGATACTGAATGTTTTGAAATAAACTAAGATGAAAAACCTGAGAACCTGAATTTCCCCAGTGTGTGTGTGTGTGTGTGTGTGTGTGTGTATGTGTGTGTTTGTATGTGTGTGTGTGTGTATGTGTATGTGTGTGTGTGTGTGTATGTGTGTGTATGTGTGTGTGTGTGTGTGTGGTGAAGGAGAGTTACTGTAACACCCTGAAGTTGATTATTTTCCTCTAGCAGAACGTCCCTGAATGTTTTATTCCTCTAACACCACAGATACTTACCACAGATGCTTTGTTCTATTTTTAGCGATAGCTCTTTAAGGTAGTTATTGTAACGAACCGTGTATGAATTTAAATCAATTTTAGATTAATTATTAAAACCCGATTGCTTCTCGTAGATAACTGATGTTATGTTGTTAGTTGTAATGTGCTCTGGGCGTGTCCACGGAAGTTATGTCCAATAAGGTCATTCCTGTGTAGGCGGGGTTTCCCACATGGTGCCAGTGTGCTGGCTCTCACTTTTCTCTTGATAATAAAAAGCTGTTCTCCTGCATACTACTGCAATAAAACTACATGGTGTCAGAAGTCGAAAAGAGGAAAAGAAAGGGGTAGAGGCATGATGGCTGAAGGATTCTGCCGACCAGATCTGCTGACCTTCGATGGTAATCTAGCAGGAAACTGGAGGAAATTCGAATAGGAATTGGATGTATTCGTTGCTGAAAGCCTATATACCAAATCCTACATGCCAAAGCCTATATACTCCTCAACCTTGCGAGACCAGAAGCGATCGAAAAGGAGCGGTCTTTCACGTATGCCCCGGCGATACTGGCTGCTAAAGGAGAGGATATATTAACACCGGCCGAGTCACAAGAAGATAATGAAGGTTTGAAAAGGAAATTTAGAGAAGTCTGCAATCCGGAGACAAACGTGACGATGGAAAGGCATTCATTTAACACCAGGAATCAAGATCCAGGAGAAACGGTAGAAGCATATGTGAGAACAAAGCGAAAACATGTACCTCTGACGGACCGGTGTGTGGTATTAGTAATGATAGTGTGAGAAGAGTATTGCTCAGAGAAAGTGATCTAACTCTCGTGAAATCAGTCAAAATCTATCAGATCAGGGAGCTAACTGAGCAGAACCCTAAAGTTCTCAGGGGCGCTGATGCAGTACACTACGGAAAAGGAGGTAGGAAGGCCATCGTGCAGAGGCAACATACTGTAAACACCAAAGTGGGACAGAGAACAGCACATTGTGGAGGAAATCACACAGAAAAGCGAGATCAATGCAAATCATTATTGTAAGTACTTTAACCATTTCAAGTCCCATCACAGATCTGCATGAAAAGACCATTTCAAATCCATCAATCAGAAAACTGACGAGAACACGCACAGTAGTGAGGAATCATCTCTTATCGATGTGTCTTGCTGCTAATGAAATCGATGCAGTCGATCAGCGCAGCACGAATAACACGCGAGAAATCCGCTGCAGATTAACAGTAAGTCCCTCGAGCTCAGAACTGATACGGGCAAAATGCCTTGTGATTTCGACTGAAACCAAGCAGTGAGGAACGCATGAGGAAAAGCAACACCGCTGGCTCATGGAGGCTCTGTGATCGGATCAAAGGGGACTGTGATGTCGCGGTGTCTGACCAGCAAAAGGAAATCTCATCTGTTGGAATTTCATGTGGTCGATAAAAATGTTAAATCATTGCAGGGAGTCTGCAGGATCATCTGAAAATCGACTTGATCTCTTAAAGAGGAAGTACATCAGTTTTCACCAAGATGTGAGTTTATCACAAGAAATATTCACAGAACATGCTGACCCCTCGATGAGGGGCTGGGTGACTTACCCGTGACGTACTCAATGAAGTTAACCCTTGTGGCAATGTGTGATAAAGTAGAGGCAGAACTAAAGGACTGACAGTCATAACACCATCTCAGAGTCTATAGAGTGGGTGTCTTCCATGGCAGCTACACAAGACAAAGACAAGATTTGTTTATGCATCGAGTCCAGGGATGTAAACATATGGCTTCTTACGCACGCCTTTCAGAATTAATTCAGCATCAGAGATGTTCCAACGATCAATGGAGCAGGTGTTGCACATACTGATGGGGAATGAATGAGGAATGAATAGAAAAATGTGGCGCTTGATGCTGTCATGTGGGGAAGGAAAGAGAGAACGTAATCAGGAACGCCAAACCAAAATGACTTGAGTTTTCATGAGCCCCTGTCTTCAAGTCCAAATCAAGTCTCAAGGCGGTTGTTCATGAGTCCATGTCAAGGCTCGAGTCATTTGTTACGAGTCCAAGTCAAGGCTCGAGGAAATTGTTTGAGAGTCCAAGTCAAGTCTCAGAACTTCACTATACAGCTCGGCTCACTCACACTCAAGCCAACCAAGACGGCCAGGAACCTTGGGGTGATTCTTGATGACGGCTTGACCTTTACAGACCACATCTCAGCAACTGCAAGGTCCTGTAGGTTCATCCTGTACAACATCAAGAAAATCCGACCATTCCTCACCAAACAGTCTACACAGATACTAGTCCAGGCTCTGGTTATCTCTAAACTGGACTACTGCAACTCACTGCTTTCAGGCCTCCCAGCAGCTCCATCAAACCCCTTCAGATGATTCAGAATGCTGCAGCGCGCCTTGTCTTCAACCAGCCCAAGACAACTCA
>CM022761.1:32663357-32665857 GCA_012411365.1 Ameiurus melas | reverse complement strand
AAAATGATTTGAACATTAAAGTATAAAAAGGAATAAAATCATCCACTGAGTGACATAAAGATTCATAAAAAATGAAAAAGTTTAGGAGGAGAAGGAACAGTGAGTTTATGAGGAGCTAAATGTGTGCGACAGGAAAGACAAAAGAGAAAAAAAAAGAAAAGAGAAACCAGTAAGATGACACATAGGCCTTCACTAAGACTGACACACAGCCCCGCCTCCCTCCCCCCCCACGCCGCCCCGCCTCCGTCCCTACGCCTCCTACACTAAGAACCACGTCCCCTCCTTCCACTAGATGACACACAGAGGCCACGCCTCCTTCACTGAGAGACTGACACACAGAGGCCACACCTGCTTCAGTGAGACTGACACACAGAGGCCACGCCTCCTTTACTGAGATTGACACACAGAGGCCACGCCTCCTTCACTGAGACTGACACACAGAGGCCACGCCTGCTTCAGTGAGACTGACACACAGAGGCCACGCCTCCTTCACTAAGACTGACACACAGAGGCCACGCCTCCTTCACTGAGACTGACACACAGAGGCCACGCCTGCTTCAGTGAGACTGACACACAGAGGCCACACCTCCTTCACTAAGACTGACACACAGAGGCCACGCCTCCTTCACTAAGACTGACACACAGAGGCCACGCCTCCTTTACTGAGACTGACACACAGAGGCCACACCTCCTTCACTGAGACTGACACACAGAGGCCACACCTGCTTCAGTGAGACTGACACACAGAGGCCACGCCTCCTTTACTGAGATTGACACACAGAGGCCACGCCTCCTTCACTGAGACTGACTCACAGAGGCCACGCCTGCTTCAGTGAGACTGACACACAGAGGCCACGCCTCCTTCACTAAGACTGACACACAGAGGCCACGCCTCCTTCACTGAGACTGACACACAGAGGCCACGCCTGCTTCAGTGAGACTGACACACAGAGGCCACACCTCCTTCACTAAGACTGACACACAGAGGCCACGCCTCCTTCACTAAGACTGACACACAGAGGCCACGCCTCCTTTACTGAGACTGACACACAGAGCCACGCCTCCCTTCACTGAGACCGACACACAGAGGCCACGCCTGCTTCAGTGAGACTGACACACAGAGGCCACGCCTCCTTCACTGAGACTGACACACAGAGGCCACGCCTCCTTCACTGAGACTGACACACAGAGGCCATGCCTGCTTCAGTGAGACTGACACACAGAGGCCACACCTCCTTCACTGAGACTGACACACAGAGGCCACGCCTCCTTCACTGAGACTGACACACAGAGGCCACGCCTCCTTCACTGAGACTGACACACAGATGCCACGCCTCCTTCACTGAGACTGACACACAGAGGCCACGCCTGCTTCAGTGAGACTGACACAGAGGCCACACCTCCTCACTGAGACTGACACAGAGGCCACACCTCCTTCACTGATACTGATACAGAGGCCACGCCTCCTTTACTGAGACTGACACACATAGGTCACACCTTCTTCACTGCGACTGACACAGAGGCCACGCCTCCTCATTGATACTCATACGCTCCTCATACGCTACCAGTAATCTAACAAACACATTCTATTTAACACTAAACTGTAGCTACATCATTTCTTTTAAAAGATCAACTCACAGATCGAAAGCTTCGTCTCACCACGGCGTCCAAAGGAGCGGCTAAATGGAGGAATCTGTTTTTATCCTCGTCTCTCAGCCGTGCAGCTGCGACCGCATTTACACGCGCCAACTATTAAGTGGGCGTGGCCTGTCTATACATAACAGAGTGACAGATCATCACTATAGCAGCGCGGATTAAAGCGGGAGACGGAGACACACGTGTCCTTAACGAGGATCGAAACGTCCATCACTGAGGAAATAAATACAAAGAGACGCAAATGACAAAGAAGAAAAACGTGTTTCCTCCCGCCTGTGTACAAACTTTTTATAAATTTATATCATTCAAATATTCATTTAAAAATATTTACATACATAAAACATTATTTAAGCTACATACAGGGGGTGCAGGGGAACATCATATGATCTCATTAAAACCAGGTACACAGGGAACACGTGCGGAATAAGAGTTAGCAACAGATTTCATCTCTCAGAAGCGTGGAGTGAGACAGGAGAGTGGAGTGAGACAGGAGTGTGGAGTGAGACAGGAGTGTGGAGTGAGATAGAAGCGTGGAGTGAGACAGGAGCGTGGAGTGAGACAGAAGCGTGGAGTGAGACAGGAGTGTGGAGTGAGACAGGAGCGTGGAGTGAGACAGGAGTGTGGAGTGAGACAGGAGTGTGGAGTGAGGCAGAAGCGTGGAGTGAGACAGGAGTGTGGAGTGAGAAAGAAGCGTGGAGTGAGACAGAAGAGTGGAGTGAGACAGGAGTGTGGAGTGAGGCAGGAGTGTGGAGTGAGACAGAAGCGTGGAGTGAGACAGGAGCGTGGGTGAGACAGAAGCGTGGAGTGAGACAGAAGCGTGGAGTGAGACATGAGTGTTGAGTGA
>CM022761.1:32648357-32650857 GCA_012411365.1 Ameiurus melas | reverse complement strand
GAATGTAATGGATGAAAATAAAGAACGATTTAATAAAAAAGGTGCAGGCATAGGTGAAGAAAGAAAGAAAAAAAGAAAGAAAGAAAGTTGTTGCTAGCTAGTAAAATTTCCCACAGGAAGTTCTTGAACACAGGATAAAGTTACCACAAGGTCATGTTGCCACCACGCTAAATTTACCTCAGGCAGTTATTAGCAGTGAGCTAAAGTCACCACAGAAGCAGGGCTTAATACTGCGTTCTACTTACCCTCTGAACTGGGGAATCAGGGGGAAAACATGGATGCCTTTCTGAAAGTTCCTTCTGTCCAGGAACTTTTGCCCAGGTACTTTATTCATAAATTTTGATAAAGTACTTTGTCTCGGGACCTTTTTTCAGGACCTTAGCACAGGAACTCTTTCTAAGAATATTTACATCTTTAATTTACTTTATCCAACAAAATTTTTTTCTTCTGTATCCAAGCCCAGGAACTTTATGCAGGAACTCGATTTAATATCTTTTTCCCTGGAATTTTAGCCAGTGAGATTTATTTAGGAACCTTCGTCAAAGAAACTTATCCGGGATCTTTACTCAGGAACTTTCCCCAGATACTTTATTCATGAATTTTATCCTAGTTATCACGAATCACGGTTGAGGCAGAAGCAAGTTTTAATATAAACGAACAGACTACAAAACTAAGACACTTGGCAAAAAAACACTGTGGCATGAGACAAAACACTGAGACATAAACAACACGAGTCTACAACATCAAAAGACAAGAAACCAGTGCAGACAAAGACTAGATATACACGAGTGCTAATTAACCAAAACGTGAATCAGGTGCATGTGGTGGCGCATGTGGTCATGTGGTGTAGTGCAGTGGCTGATGGGAAATGGAGTCCAGAGTTTCCGGATACGTGACACTAGTAAATTTACATTTTCATATCCAAGCCCAGGTACTCTTTTTCTCGAGAACTGATGACCAGGAATTTTATACAGGAACTTTATTTCAATATCTTATGCCAGGAACTTCAGCCATAACATGTAGCCATCAAACTTTACTCAGGAACTTTTCTCCAGGAACTTTATTCATGAATTTTGTCCAAGAAGCTTTGAGAAGGATCGTATCCATTAAATTTATTCAATAACATCTGCATAGTAAATTTGTTTAGGAACAGTAGCCTATGAACTTTGTCCAGGAACTTTACTCAAGAACCTTCACCCTGGAACTTTACTCAAGAACCTTCACCCTGGAACTTTATCCAAAAACCTTAGCACAGGAACGTTTTCTAAGAACATTTACTTCTGTAATTTACTTTATCCAAGTAAATGTACATTTCCGTATCCAAGCCAAGGTCCTTTCCTTTCGAGGCCTGGAGTCCAGGAACTTTATCTGGGAATGTTATCCTCTTTATTTCTTCATTCTGCAATAATTCAGAGAAACACTGTGCTTCATCTTTAATAAAAACTGCCGAGCGTGACCTGCAGGTTGAATGTTTACGGAAGAAGGTGTGGATTCATTTCTCATGAAATTCTCATTCATTTCTCGTCAAAGACTAGGAGTATAACCCTAGTCTCTATCACAGCCTCCTAATAATCTCCATTTTAAAAATAGAGAAAGCTCATACGAGCTCATGTGTGAAACATGGTGGAGGTAGTGTCATGGCTTGGGCTCGCATGGCTGCTTCTGGAACGTTCTCACTAATCTTTATTGATGGTGAACTCATGATGGTAGCAGCAAAACGAATTCAGACGTTTACAGGAACATTCTGTCTTGGGATCTGTTCCTGATACCGGATGTGCCGTGCTCTATATCGTTTAACACATTTACATATAAACACCGGGAAATAAATGCTGAAATCCTGAACTCTCATCTCTTATCCATCGTTTGATCTCAAACACAAATCTCTTTGGTGTAGAGCACAAACTAACGAACTGACCTGCGAACTGTCTACTTTTCATGTCGTTTACTTTTTGTAATTATTGCTGTGTGTAACTGGCGCTGTTCAGCTGCATGATGGGATTTGTAGTTTTATTGGCTCTCAGGTTTGTAGTGCGTCGTGTCCTTGACTCGGTTCCAGTCGCAGTAATTCATTATTACAGAGAGCTACGGCTTAATGCAGTTTACTGGCAGACGTTTACATCGACTCAGCAGGGACTGGAGGACAGATGTTTCACACACACACACACACACACACACACACACACACACACAATGAGATGGTGATTGAGAGAACAGTGATCGGAGGAAGGATCGCTCACAGATGTACACACTCACGCTGGAGGATCAGTTTAGTGGGTTTTCTTGGCACTTCTCAGGGTTTTGTCTCAGCAGGGATGATTGTGTACAGCGCACACACACACACACACAGACACACACACACACACACACACACACACACACACACACACACACACACACACACACACACACACACACACACACACACACACACACACCACACACACACACACACACACACACACACACACACACACACACACACACACACACACACACACAC
>CM022761.1:32613357-32643357 GCA_012411365.1 Ameiurus melas | reverse complement strand
TCTCTGTTACATAAGAACATAATACTGTGTGTGTGTGTGTGTGTGTGTGATGTGAGGATCTAGGTCACTCTGTAAGACACCTGAGCAAATCAGCTGCACTGATGTTTTACACACACACACACACACACACACACACACACACACACACACACACACACACACACACACACACACAAACCAAGGATGTTTTAAAGTCAAATGTTCTTCTTCATATTTATTTATTTATGTTTTAGTCTTCTATATATTTTACATTTACAATGGCTATAAAAAGTCTACACACCCCTGTTAAAATGAGCGATGAGGTATGACGACTTGACGGAAGCCCTTTTTCACTAAAAACATCCAAACTCAAATCAATCCCCTAAACCATGTGGGGAAATGTTTTCTTGTGTGATGAGAGCAACTCCAGAAGCGATAATAATTCCATAACTGGAGAAGGTGTGTTTGGTGCAGAAATACAGCGCGTCACTGAAAGATCTCCATCCCCAGGGTGAGGCACGGTGGTGGCAGCATCACGCTTTACAGCTGCGAAGGAACACATCAACAAAGGAACGTCTTCAGCACGAGAAGATCAGCGTTCCTGAAAGACCCATCCCGAGCCCAGACCTGAATCCAGCTGAAGATCTGTGAGGGGACCTGAAGGGGGCGCTGCACAGGAGACGCCTCACAGTGTGATGGATCTGGAATGTTTCTGGAAGAACCAGGGGGAAATGTTACAGAGTTAAGATGTGGCACGCTGAGACTCTTCCCCAAAAACCCGGAGTGGTGTAAGAACATCAAACGCTTAGATTTGGGGTGTGTATACGCTTTCACACAGGATATTTTTCCCCTAAAAAGTTTCTGATTGTTTTTCACTTGATTTGTTTACTTTATAGTTTCATTAAAGTTGGGGAAAGTTCTGATGTGATTGATCGGAGGCGTTCTGTTACTTCATTAAAACACGCCATTTAAACAGCAGGGGCGTAAACTTTTTATATCCACTGTATATAGTGTGTGGGTGAGTGTGTGTGTGTGTGCTGTGTGTGTGTGTGATTGTGTGTGAGTGTTGTGTGTGGGTGAGTGTGTGTGTGGTGGGTTGAGTGTGTGTGTGTGTGTGCTGTTCTTGTGTGTGTGTGTGTGTGTGATGTAGTGTGTGTGTGTTGTGGTGTGTGTGTGGTGTGTGGGTGAGAGGGTGTGTGTGTGTGTGTGTGTGTGTGTGTGTGTGTGTGTGTGTATGAAGATAATATGTGTGTAGTGTGTGTGTGTGATGTGTATGTGTTGTTGTGTGTGTGTGTGTAAGTGGGTGTGTGTGTGTGTGGGTGTGTGTGTGTGGTGTGTGTGTGTGTGTGTGTGTGTGTGTGTGTGTGTGTGTGTGTGTGGCTATGTGTGGTGTGTGTGTGTGTGCGTGGGTGAGGGTGTGTGTGTGTGGGTGAGAGTGTGTGTGTGGGTGTGTGTGTGTGTGTGGTGAGGGTGATGTGTGGTGTGTGTGTGTGTGGGTGAGAGTGTGTGTGTGTGTGTGTGTGTGGTGTGTGTGGGTGAGTGTGTGTGTGTGTGTGTGTGTGTGTGTGTGTGTGTGTGTGTGTGTGCGTGGGTGAGAGTGTGTGTGTGTGTCCATTATTAAAGAAGTAATTAAATAAAATATAGATAAATAATGGGTTTAAGAAAAAAACAGTGTTATGTGTAATAAAATCAGTTAAAAATGAAATAATCCAATAAAACTTCATCCGTAATAGAATATTTATATTTATAAGAAAGTTGATCTGAGAAAGCGAAGGTCACGAGCAGCATGACCCTGTTTATAACACTCTCAAATGTGGAACTTGCATTTCACTCGCCGTGGATCAGGTTCTTCTTCTGCATTTAAGTGTGAGAGTGTGTGTGTGTGAGTTTGTGTGTGTGTATGTGTGTGTGTGTGTATGTATGTGTGTGTGTGTGTGTGTGTGTGTGTGTGTGTGTGTGTGTGTGTGTGTGTGTGTTGTGTGTGTGTGTGTGTGTATGTGTGTGTGTGTGTGTGTGTGTGTGTGTGTGTGTGTGTGTGTGTATGTGCGTGTGTAAATCTTGAGTCAACATTTTCGGGGAAAACCTTTCCATGGAAACTTCTGCCCTGGCTGGTTTGTGTGTGTGTGTGTGTGTGTGTTTCCCACAGTAATGATTAAGAGTTACATTTATTATTATATTAAATTTATAAGAAATAAATGTGTATGACAATGGGAAGAGAGTGAATAAAGAGAGAGAATAAAAAGAGAGAGAGAGAATAGAGAGAGAATAGAGAGAGAGAATAGAGAGAGAATAGAGAGAGAGAATAGAGAGAGTAGAAAGAGAGAGAGAGAATAGAGAGAAGAGAGAGAGAGAATAGAGAGAGAGACAGAGAGAATAGAGAGAGAGAAGAGAGAGAGAATAGAGAGAGAATAGAGAGAAGAGAATAGAGAGAGAGAGAGAGAGAGAATAGAGAGAGAATAGAGAGAGAATAGAGAGAGAGAGAGAGAGAATAGAGAGAGAGAATAGAGAGAAAATAGAGAGAGAATAGAGAGAGAGAATAGAGAGAGGAATAGAGAGGGAATAGAGAGAGAATAGAGAAGAATAGAGAGAGGGAATAAAAAGAGAGAGAATAGAGAAGAGAGGGAATAGAGAGAGAGAGAATAGAGAGAGAGAATAAAAAGAGAGAGAGATAGAGAGAGCGAGAATAGAGAGAGAATATAGAGAGAGAATAGAGAGAGAGGAATAGAGAGAGGGAATAGAGAGAGGGAATAGAGAGAGAATAGAGAGAGAATAGAGAGAGAGAATATAGAGAGAGAATAGAGAGAGAGAATAGAGAGAGGGAATAGAGAGAGGGAATAGAGAGAGGGAATAGAGAGAGGGATGGTGAGGGAAGCTGCTATAAGGTAAGTGAGAAGAGGAACAGTAAATGGAAGTATAAACAGATATAAAGTATGACGTGTTGTTGCTAAGCTAATGTTGCGTTGCTAATCCGAGAAGAGTTTCATCAGTTTCATCATGAGTTTATCAGAACTAAAAAAAAGACCAGGCCACGCCCACAAACCACAAACTACAAGTGACACAACATTAAATGTAGCTATATTTGGACAAAAAGTATGATGTGTCATTGTTTAATAAAAATAACCCTGTCACTCAGTAGTTTACTGAAACACACACACACACTCACACACACACACACTCACACACTCACACACTCACACACACACACACACACACTCACACACACATACATACACACACACTCATACACACTCACACACACACACACACACACACACACACTCACACACACACACAACACACACACACACACACACACACACACACACACACACACACACTCACACACTCACACACACACACACTCACACACACACACTCACACACACAGAAACAGAGAGACAGAGAGAGATTTGGACTGTATTGGTTAACATGTTATGAAGTGCTCTCTGTGTAAACAGATTAAATAGATTAGAGATGATTTTGAGGATTAAAAATATGAAAAGTCACAACTAATCACAACTAATCACAGTTACTTATAATCAATCAGAACCACTCACAGTTACTCATAATCAATCACAGCTAATCACAACTAATCACAACTAATCAGAACTAATCACAACTAATCACAACCAATCACAGTTACTCATAATCAATCACAGCTAATCACAACTAATCACAGTTACTTATAATCAATCACAACCAATCACAACTAATAACAATTACTTATAATAAATCACAGCTACTCACAACTAATCACAGCTACACACAACTAATCATAGGTAATCACAACTAATCACAGCTACTCACAACTAATCACAGCTAATCACAATTGTTCCTTTCTTTTTTTCTTCATTGTTTGCTTTTTACATTGCTTGAACTATAAATTCTCCTAGAAATTTTCCGGCTTCCACAGACACACTAATTCCTCCTCCTTTTCTGGGGTGCCATTACTTTCATCCTGTTTGAATAGCTAGTCTTATTTGTGAAGCTGATTATTCGAGGTTCACATTAGTGAGGGAGTCTGCTTATACAGAAACATATGTGTAAACACTCCTGCAAAGTATTTCTGAATAAATTTGTTCATATCCAGAGTGATGAATGAGGCAGACGGGTTGTTCCTCTGTTCCTCTGTTCGCCTCATTTTCTTTTTTCAGCTTTTTGTTTCTCTTATTGGACTTTAATCAGTCGAAAGGGTTTTGAGTTTGGGTGTTGGAATAATTTTCAGGTTTTTATCACAGAAACCCAGATTGGGAACTCACACACTGAATGCTGAACGAGAAATCTGCATGATTAATTACACTAATTAACTCCAGATCTGAACCTGGAGCATTAAATCTGCAGAAGTAAAAAGTGCTGTTCATATTCCAGCATTTTCTGCCTCTCCTGTGAGATCTTCCTCCATCCCACGTCCAGGAGTAACTTCAACATGGCTGACAGTGCACACTGTGGTAACCTTTAACTAGCCATCATGTGGAGCTACATGTGCAATAGAAGAGTTATATGTATGCTGTATGTATAACTTCATACTTCAGGTAGTGCGTTTAGAAGTACTAAACATTTAAGTATTTATTTGCAGAATTCCAACGTGGGAAACCAAGGACTTGGTTTGGGTTGGGCTGAAGAGACAGCCCCATGTCAACACCATCAATGTTTTGGACAGTCGGAAAGCACGTGGCGGTGGGACGGAGCCACCGACACACCCTCAGCCGATGAATGGCGCATGGCACGGGAAAATTCCACCATCCAGCAGATGAAGGGAGAGTATAAAATGCCTCTCACAAGTCATGTGGGGGTGACTTCATGTCAGTTCTCAGTGTTGTTGGAATTCCATGTGCTTTATTAATTGGCGTTGTGTGTATCTTGTTTTTTTTTTCAGACAACTCAGACCTGAACGAAGATTCCGCTCTCTGGCTGTAAGGCCAGGCCTCCCTGGCCTGACGGCAGAGAGTATCACCCATCTCTTAGAAAAGCCCCAGCACAACTCCGGCAACCCTGCAAATAACTAAACCCTCACCACACGATTTCACGCCCCTACGTAAGCACACGCGAGCACACACATACACACTCGCACTCACTTGCATTCACTCACACCCTCCAGACCGTCCTAAATAAAGATCTCACTCGTCAACACTAAAACGGCCTCCCGTGTGTGTGCTCCACCCACCACTGGCTAGTTTCCCTACACTGGTGGAGGATGCGAGCATGAGCACAGACCCACCCACCTGAAGAAAAAAAAAAGGGGGGGGGGGGTTCTTTCTCTTTTTGTATTAAAGCCCCATACTCTATACCAAAAAAAAATCCCTGCTGCAACAATTAATGGAGGCCAACCTCCAACAGCAGACGATAACACAGCAGCTCGCTGAGAGTCTACAGGTCGCCACCCGGGAGCTGCTGGCCCTGAACACCACGACCTCTGTGGCTGCCCCTCCTCACCCTGATCCCAGCCGAGTCCATGAGTCCAGGATGAGTCCAGACCAACCAAGCCGGACCAGGGGACAAGGAAGAAGACCCAGAAAACCTGGCCAGCAGGGCATGTCCTCCCCATGCTGGACATGCCAAAACACCCCCAGTTAGCAAAGGAAGAGCGAGTGTGGCAGGCCTACATGGCCCGAGTCGAGGAGGATGCTGGGACAGAAAGTAAGCTGCACACATGCTCTAATCCGCTCTCATCTGTGTTCCAGCAGTTAAACCGGCAGGGGAACTTCGGCCAAGAGCAGAAAGAGGACAGCCGCCTGAAGTACTGCTGGGCCAAGGTGCGCCAGATCGAGGGGGAACCAAAGACTCCCCTCCTCCTACTTTCTACATTTACATTTACATTTACATTTATTCACTTAGCAGACGCTTTTATCCAAAGCGACTTACAAATGAGAAAAATACAAGCAAGCGATATATCAAGCAGAGAAAAATACAAGTAGTGCTACTGTACAAGACCCATTAATTGAGTACCAGAGGAAGCAAAGTGCACAGAGTAGAGGTGTAAGTGCAAATTTTATTTATTTATATATATTTTTTATGAGTTGGTTAGGTATTGACAAAAGAGGTGGGTCTTTAGCTGTTTTTTGAAGATAGTGAGAGATTCTGCAGTCCAGATTGAGGTTGGAAGTGCATTCCACCACTGAGGAACAATTAAAGTGAAGGTCCTGGAAAGGGACCTTGAGCCACGCTGAATAGGAACTACTAAACGTCAGCAAATATTGCGGCAAGCGCTTCAGGAGAGTTGAGTAGGAGGGGCGTTTTGACAGGTGTGGGGGATCAGTTGAATTGAGGGGCAGGGGAGTGGAGGGAGTAAGAGGTTCTCTTGGGCTGGTTGAAGCATTCTGAATTCGAAGGGTTGGGCGCTGGGAGGCCTGAAAGCAGTGAGTTGCAGTAGTCCAGTATGGAAATAACTAGAGCCTGGACTAGTATCTGTGTACCCTCCATGATACCTTGAAGAATCTGTCAGAGAGATAGGATTCCACCCAGCGCAGAACCGTTCCAGTGATGCCCAGGCTGGAGAGAGTTGACAGGAGAATCTGATGGTTCACAGTATCAAAAGCAGCAGAGAGGTCAAGTAGGATGATGACAGATGATCTAGAGGTTGCTCTTGCTACTCGTAAGGCTTCAGTGACGGAAAGCAGAGCAGTCTCCATGGAGTGATTGCTCTTGAAGCCAGACTGCTTGGTGTCCAGGAGGTTGTTCTGTTCTCCTTTCTGTTCAAAGGAGGCTTACTGTACCACCGGACCAACTGCAGAAGGGAAACCATGGACCTTTTGGTCCTCCCCAAAGCCAGAATGCAGTACCTGATGCACCTGGCCCATGCAGATCCACTCGGGGGCCATCTGGGGGCTAGAAGCACCCTGGAGAAACTGAAGGACAACATTGTCTGGCCAGTCATGGATTCAGAGGTCATCATAGGCATCCCTATCGAGATGATCTGTATGGACCTCATTGGGCCGCTCCCAAAATCCACCCGAGGTCATGAGTATATATTGGTAATCGTGGATTGTGCCACCAGGTATGCCGAGGCAGTGCTACTGCGTAAAGCCACCTTGCGGAACATCGCCAAAGAACTGGTGCTCCTATTCAGCCGTATGGGGATCCCAAAAGACATCCCAACCAACCAAGGTACCCAGTTTGTGTAAAAGCTTATGTCTGGACAACTCAGAACCGAGCAAAGATTCCACTCCCTGGCTGTAAGCATGGCGTTGCCTGACAGCCGAGAGGAACCCCCGTCTCTCAGAAAAGCCCAGGCATGACTCCGGCAACCCCGCAAACAACTGAACCCTTACCACACGATTTCACGCCCCCACGCAAACACACACTTACACACTCGCACTCACTCACACCCTCCAGACCGTCCTTAATAAAGTTCTCACTCGGCAACACTAAAATGGCCTCCCGTGTGTCTGTGCTCCACCCACCGCTGGCTAGTTTCCCTACAATACCCATCAGTATATATCTTAGTTTTGAAGCTGTGATCTAAGAAACACCAATATCTCTGCCGTTGCAGAGACAAAGTTCCTGGAACTTCTTATAAGAAATCGCTCAATGTAATACATGCATTTCTTATCTCACTGACTCCCTGTTGTTGGCAAACAAGAACCACAACAACAACAACAACAACAAACACTTTCCCAGTCATAAAACGTAATATCATGTTCACTATTAGGATATTTTCTAAAGAGCTATTGTCCTGATGTAGTTATTATTGTAATAACAGATATTTAGGCAGTTTAGAAAATTATGTCTTCCTGTATGTGCTCACACTGGTGGGTCCACCAGAGACGACAGGTAGGGGTCAAATAAGAGAAATTAAATGTGCTTTAATATATTTGTATAAAATGTAGCATGGATAAATCTCAGGTATTGTAAGCTTTTTTAAGTCTAAAAAAAACCCCACTGCCCTAATGTGATACATTAATTTTAACTAACAGAAATGTAGATTCTGTGTTCACACTTTACACTGAGGTTAAACAGTTTTTATTTTCCAACAATGTGGAGATAGTTCTGTTCATAGCAGTAGACCAGGGAAAGAAGTGACATGTACATGAACAATGGCAAAAGAAGAAGTGTCTTTTGTTTACCTCTCTTCTGTATTAATGTACTTTTATGAGTGAAAAGTATAGAGTTACTGGCAGCTTTGCACTTCTGGTGTACACTGATATAAATCAGGACTGTTTCACTATCTCTGGGGTCCTTGTTGATGTTTTTATGCGATGGCTTTTCTGTGTGTAATAAATTGAATTTAGGAAAGAAAAAAATAGGGTTGTCAGTGGTTTCAGAATTCGTTGTGGGTGTACGAGGTGTCCTGGATGAGTGTGAGACTCCTGGCCTGAAATGATGTCCTAGTCCTGCCCTGTCCCCATAAATAAATGAATATTGATATCGTTTCGATAAACAGGCCTACTGTTCATTTTAAAACAAACTGCATTCAATATTTTTTTTAAATATGTGTAATAGTTTAGCTTTCAAATGCTAATGAGAAGACCATACATTTATTTAACAAGAAAAACATGAACATGATATTACATGTGCTAAATATATAACAGACGAGAATATTAATGCTGTTACGACCTTCCTGTGTAAATGACGGCCAACTGTCCAGTCCTACATGCAGTTCCACTCCAGCACAGTAGATGGTGATAATCGTAACAACATCTTTCTGAGATTTGTTCATTTGTTATTTCTTTCTTTCTTTTTCGCTAATTAAAATTTGACAAGGGAAAATATAATAAACAAAGGGAATCAAGATGGTTAAAGTCAATGAAGTTCTGAAATGAACCAAAGCATATTATATTAGCTTGTAAGTGCTACACCATGAGCAATTCAGATCAACATCTTTCTTGAAAATGTGAAACGAAGGTGTTTTCTTTGAAAATTTGCAAAAGGTTTTTCCCAGCAGTAATAAAACTATAAAATGAAGTTTGAAAAGTCAATCCAGAACACTGCAATAAACACAATTCAAAAAACCGGTTATTAAACTTTGCTAGTTTATCATTTACAGGATAGCAATTACGAATAATCCTAAATGACATTTCAACAACTTTATTGGATTTAGTTTTTTCTGAATAAGCATGTCATTTTACTTATTACTCCAGAAACTAATGCAAAGTTAAAGAACTGATCAGATTTATTTATTTTTTATTTGAAAAGCTACTACACGCCATAACATGAGCAATTACGATGACATCTCATTCAAGTCTCATGAAAAATATTTAACAAAAAAATGCTAAATATTTCAACCATATATATTTGTGGCAGGTTCACTATATTGTCCATCACTCAAACTAGGTAGTTAGCATGCTAGCTCATTCCTAAATTGCATAGACAAGTCCATGCATTCATTCTACCGGTGTATCAGTGTGTGTGTGTGTGTGTGTGTGAGAGTGTGTGTGTGTGTGTGTTAGATATCAGTGTAACTGTATTTTGTTGAGAGTGTGTGTGATCCACTCACCGTGTCCCGAGGGTGAACGGTCAGCAGTCCATCGTCATGCTCTCTTCCGAATGAGGTCTGAGCAGACGGGAATTCAATAAGAACAGATCGGATATTAGCGACTTTCTAATCAGCAGTAAATGAAAATTTAGGATAAAATGTATTGTTGTTAATATCGCAGCGTCTCTCATGACTATAAAACATTTCAGTGCTAAGTGACGTGTTTGTGTTTAATTTGGGATTTAATTGAGATTTTCTCTGGAGCTGATGTGGAACAGTTTAGAAGCTACAGAATGATATGCACAAAGAAAAATGGCTGATTTGTTAATGGCTTTTTGTTTGTATAACATATTTAGAATGTGTGTGTCCAGCTGTTGTGTTTTCTTTTAAATACACCATAACACGCTAAAAATATATACAAGCTCAAGTAAAAAAACATGCTGAATTCAAATTTAAAACATGTTCAACTAAATGCTAAATTTCAAACACAGACTCATGTGGGCTTTACACTGACTCATATGGGCTTTGCATGGACTCATGTGGGCTTTGCATGGACTCATGTGGGCTTTACACGGACTCGTGTTGGCTTTACACAGACTCATGTGGACTTTACACAGACTCATGTGGGCTTTACACAGACTCGTGTGGGCTTTACACAGACTCATGTGGGCTTTACACAGACTCATGTGGGCTTTACACGGACTCATGTGGACTTTACACTGACTCATGTTGGCTTTACATGGACTCATGTGGGCTTTACACGGACTCATGTGGGCTTTACACAGACTCATGTGGGCTTTACACGGACTCATGTGGGCTTTACACAGACTCATGTGGACTTTACACAGACTCATGTGGACTTTACACTGACTCATGTGGACTTTACACTTTCACATGTGGACTTTACACAGACTCATGTGGACTTTACACAGACTCATGTGGGCTTTACACTGACACATGTAGACTTTACACTGACTCATGCGTGCTTTACACAGACTCATGTGGGCTTTACACGGACTCATGTGGGCTTTACACGGACTCGAGGTTTACACGAACTCGTGTGGACTTTATACAGACTCATGTGGGCTTTACACGGACTCATGCGGGCTTTACACAGACTCATGTGGACTTTATATGGACTCATGTGGGCTTTACACAGACTCATGTGGGCTTTACACAGACTCATGTGGACTTTATATGGACTCATGCGGGCTTTACACGGACTCGTGGACTTTACACAAACTCGTGTGGACTTTACACAGACTCATGTGGGCTTTACACAGACTCATGTGGGCTTTACACGGACTCGTGTGGGCTTTACATAGACTCATGTGGACTTTACACAGACTCATGTGGGCTTTACACAGACTCATGTGGACTTTACACAGACTCATGTGGGCTTTACACGGACACATGTAGACTTTACACTGAGTCATGGGTGCTTTACACGGACTCATGTGGACTTTACACAGACTCATGTGGGCTTTACACGGACTCATGTGGGCTTTACACAGACTCATGTGGACTTTACACAGACTCATGTGGACTTTATATGGACTCATGTGGGCTTTGCACAGACTCATGTGGGCTTTACACGGACTCATGTGGGCTTTGCACAGACTCATGTGGGCTTTACACAGACTCATGTGGCTTTACACGGACTTATGTGGGCTTTACACGGACTCATGCGGGCTTTACACAGACTCATGTGGGCTTTACACAGACTCGTGTGGACTTTACACAGACTCGTGTGGACTTTACACAGACTCGTGTGGACTTTACACGGACTCATGTGGACTTTACACAGACTCATGTGGGCTTTACACAGACTCATGTGGACTTTATACGGACTCATGTGGGCTTTGCACAGACTCATGTGGGCTTTACACGGACTCATGTGGGCTTTGCACAGACTCGTGTGGGCTTTGCACAGACTCATGTGGGCTTTACACAGACTCATGTGGCTTTACACGGACTCATGTGGGCTTTACACAGACTCATGTGGACTTTACACTGACACATGTAGACTTTACACAGAGTCATGCGTGCTTTACACGGACTCATGTGGACTTTACACAGACTCATGTGGGTTTTTCACGGACTCATGTGGGCTTTACACAGACTCATGTGGACTTTACACAGACTCATGTGGACTTTATATGGACTCATGTGGGCTTTACACAGACTCATGTGGGCTTTACACAGACTCATGTTGACTTTACACGGACTCATGTAGGCTTTACACAGACTCATGTGGGCTTTACACAGACTCATGTTGACTTTACACGGACTCATGTGGGCTTTACACAGACTCATGTGGGCTTTACACAGACTCATGTGGACTTTACACAGACTCATGTGGGCTTTACACGGACTCGTGTTGGCTTTACACGGACTCATGTGGGCTTTACACAGACTCATGTGGGCTTTACACGACTCGTGTTGGCTTTACACAGACTCATGTGGGCTTTACACAGACTCATGTGGGCTTTACGGACTGTGGGCTGGACTCATGTGGGCTTTGCACAGACTCATGTGGGCTTTACACAGACTCATGTGGGCTTTGCACAGACTCATGTGGGCTTTACACGGACTCATGTGGGCTTTACACAGACTCATGTGGGCTTTACACAGACTCGTGTGGACTTTACACAATGTTGGCTTTACACAGACTCATGTGGACTTTACACAGACTCATGTGGGCTTTACACAGACTCATGTGGACTTTACACAGACTCATGTGGACTTTACACAGACTCATGTGGGCTTTGCACAGACTCATGTGGGCTTTACGGACTCATGTGGACTTTACACGACTCATGTGGGCTTTACAGGCTCATGCGGGCTTTACACAGACTCATGTGGACTTTATATGGCTCATGTGGGCTTTCACAGCTCATGTGGGCTTTACACAGACTCATGTGGACTTTATATGGACTCATGCGGGCTTTACCGGACTCGTGGACTTTACACAAACTCGTGTGGACTTTACACAGACTCATGTGGGCTTTACACGGACTCATGTGGGCTTTACACAGACTCATGTGGGCTTTACACAGACTCATGTGGGCTTTACACGGACTCGTGTGGGCTTTACACAGACTCATGTGGACTTTACACAGACTCATGTGGGCTTTACACAGACTCATGTGGACTTTACACGGACTCATGTGGGCTTTACACAGACTCATGTGGACTTTACACAGACTCGTGTGGACTTTACACAGACTCATGTGGGCTTTACACAGACTCATGTGGGCTTTACACAGGACTCGTGTGGGCTTTACATAGACTCATGTGGACTTTACACAGACTCATGTGGGCTTTACACAGACTCATGTGGACTTTACACAGACTCATGTGGGCTTTACACGGACACATGTAGACTTTACACTGAGTCATGCGTGCTTTACACGGACTCATGTGGACTTTACACAGACTCATGTGGGCTTTACACGGACTCATGTGGGCTTTACACAGACTCATGTGGACTTTACACAGACTCATGTGGACTTTACAAAGACTCATGTGGGCTTTGCACGAACTCATGTGGGCTTATACGGACTCATGTGGTTTGCACAGACTCATGTGTACACTCATGTGGCTTTACCTTATGTGTTTACTCTGGGCTTTACCTCATGTGGGCTTTACACAGACTCGTGTGGCTTTACAACTCGGTGTGGACTTTACACAACTCGTGTGGACTTTACACGACTCATGTGGACTTTACACACTGGTTTACAAACTCATGTGGTTTACGGACTCATGTGGGCTTTGCACAGACTCATGTGGGCTTTAACGGACTCATGTGGGCTTTGCACAGACTCATGTGGGCTTGCAGAACTCATGTGGGCTTTACACGACTCATGTGGCTTTAGGACTCATGTGGGCTTTACACAGACTCATGTGGACTTTACACTGACACATGTAGACTTTACACAGAGTCATGCGTGCTTTACACGGACTCATGTGGACTTTACACAGACTCATGTGGGTTTTTCACGGACTCATGTGGGCTTTACACAGACTCATGTGGACTTTACACAGACTCATGTGGACTTTATATGGACTCATGTGGGCTTTGCACAGACTCATGTGGGCTTTACACAGACTCATGTTGACTTTACACGGACTCATGTAGACTTTACACAGACTCATGTGGGCTTTACACAGACTCATGTTGACTTTACACGGACTCATGTGGGCTTTACACAGACTCATGTGGGCTTTACACAGACTCATGTGGACTTTACACAGACTCATGTGGGCTTTACGGACTCGTTTACTCGGACTCATGTGGGCTTTACACACTCGTGTTGGCTTTACACCTCTGTGGTTACGACTCGTGTTGGCTTTACAGGACTCATGTGGGCTTTACACAGACTCATGTGGGCTTTACACGGACTCGTGTTGGCTTTACAAGACTCATGTGGGCTTTGACAGACTCATGTGGCTTTACACAGACTCATGTGGCTTACGGACTCATGTGGGCTTTACGGACTCTGCGCTTTACACAACTCATGTGGGCTTTACACCGACTCGTGTGGCTTTACACAGACTCGTGTGGACTTTACACAGACTCGTGTGGACTTTACACGGACTCATGTGGGCTTTACACAGACTCATGTGGACTTTACACACTCATGTGCTTTTACGGACTCATGTGGGCTTTCACGACTCATGTGGGCTTTACACGGACTCATGTGGGCTTTGCACAGACTCATGTGGGCTTTGCAACTATGGGGCTACACAGTCATGTGGCTTTACACGGACTCATGTGGCTTTACACAGCTCATGTGGCTTTACACTGACACATGTAGTTTACACAGAGTGCGTGCTTTACACGGACTCATGTGGACTTTACACAGACTCATGTGGGTTTTCATGGACTCATGTGGGCTTTACACAGACTCATGTGGACTTTACACAGACTCATGTGGACTTTATATGGACTCATGTGGGCTTTGCACAGACTCATGTGGGCTTTACACAGACTCATGTTGACTTTACGGACTCATGTAGACTTTACACAGACTCGTGGGCTTTACACGACTCATGTTGACTTTACAGGACTCATGTGGGCTTTACACGGACTCTGTGGGCTTTACACAGACTCATGTGGACTTTACAAACTCATGTGGGCTTTCGGACTCGTGTTGGCTTTACGGACTCATGTGGGCTTTACACTGACACATGTGCTTTACACTACATGGTGCTTTCCCTCATGTGGCTTTACACGGACTCATGTGGGCTTTACACAGACTCATGTGGGCTTTACATCTTTAAGTTTACACGGACTCATGTGGACTTTACACAGAGTCATGTGGGCTTTACACAGACTCATGTGGGCTTTACACAGACTCATGTGGACTTTACACGGACTCATGTGGACTTTATATGGACTCATGTGGGCTTTGCACAGACTCATGTGGACTTTACACAGACTCATGTGGGCTTTACACAGACTCATGTGGCTTTACACGGACTCATGTGGGCTTTATATGGACTCATGTGGGCTTTGCACAGACTCATGTGGACTTTACACAGACTCATGTGGGCTTTACACAGACTCATGTGGCTTTACACGGACTCATGTGGGCTTTATATGGACTCATGTGGGCTTTGCACAGACTCATGTGGACTTTACACGGACTCATGTGGGCTTTCACAGACTAGGTGGACTTTACACAACTGGTGTGTTTACAATTGTGGATTTATATGGACTCATGTGGTTTATATGACTCATGTGGGCTTTCACCTCATGTGGCTTTACACAGACTCATGTGGGCTTTACACGACTCATGTGGGCTTTACACAGATATGTGTTTACACGACATGTGGATTTTTTAAATTTTATATGGACTCATGTGGGCTCAGACCTGCTACAGAGTAATTATTTGTCCCTCTGGGGGAACCCTTAAAGGTTTTCTATGCTGTCTTACATCAGTATGTTTTTTTAAAAGAACCTTTTTTTCCTAACACTGTGAAGGCTCTATGTTTGTTTCTGTTTGAAATCAGGACATCAGGCATTTACAGAATTATCCGAGGTTCTTGAAGCCTGTCTCCGTGGTGACTTGTTTTTCCTTCTTTGGACATATTTATTGGAAAGGGGGGTGAGTTGAGTTTGGCACTGATCCCCAGTGCATCATGTCACAGAGAAAGGAAGAGAAAGGAGGAGGAGAAAGTGTGTGTGTGTGTGTGAGAGAGAGAGAGAGAGAGAGAGAGAGAGAGAGAGAGAGAGAGATTGACTCACTCACTCCCTCACTGAGTCTCTCACTCACACAGAGGAAAAGAATGAGGAAGAACTCGCTCTTCCACTCCGGCACATTTCTGTTTTTCCCGGGTCTGATCTCACATGTGATCTGATCTGATCTGATCCGATCTGAGCGGCTGTGTTAATGGGGAAACGGGAGCGACTCTGAGCCTGAGCTGTGCTGCGGGTTTCTTATCGCTCCTCCACCCGCCGTATAAAAGCCGCAAACCGAATGCGAGCTGGAGCAGTGCGGCACCGACCTCGCGCGCTCCGTGTCCCTGCGTCTCCCTCCGTGTCCGAAGGTAAGACCTCCACCGACCAGCACCTCGCGGTCCCGACCCGACCCGACCCGACCCTTCCCATCCTACCATTCCTTCATTTCTTGTTTTTGTTTGAAGTCCCGCCGTTTCAGCGGTGCAAGAACCCCCCCCCCCCTAACCGTTCGGATCGATCGGACCGAAACGCTGCGCGTTAACGGACGTGGTCGTAACTGGGGGACATTTCCCGCGCGCACTCCTTTATCCGTGTCGAATCTGTCGCGTGTGTCTGATTTCACTAGGATGATTTATTTGGGAGAAGAATTCCGGTTACGGAGCGCGAGACCGCGTGCGCTGTACTGTGCAGATGCAGCCCCGGGAGCGCGTGCACAGCAGCCCCGAGATCACAGCGTGCCGCTCTTTACTAACCCCTTCACGGTCTGCTCATTTTATTTCTATTTCTTTTTCTTTTGGAATGTGTTTATTTGTGCGTCCGTGCACGCGCTGGGTCTCGGTGTGTAAGTGTGTGTTATAGTCTGGAGATCATCGGGCGCATCAGCTCCGAGATCAATGAATTAGAGATATATATAGAGAGAGAGAGATATAGATATAGATATTTATAATTAGATGCCGAAAAAACGAAACCTGACTTCTACTAGACTGTGAAAATAAATCAACAATCAGACAGAGACCGGACGACGGGTTTATCTCACCCGATGATCATGTAGATTGATTTCCTTCTGTTTCACCGAATGCATGTCGGATTTAAACCTTTTTATATACTTTCATTATTTATTTATTTATTGCTATTTACACTCTATAATCTTATCCACGAACAAAGACCGTGTTTAGAACGTTCATTTTTTATTTCAATTTTTCTCTGTCATTTCTAATTAAACCAATACCAACAATGGGAATATGAGATAAGGGTGTGTGTGTGTGTGTGTGTGTGTGTGTGTGTGTATATATGTGTGAGTGTGTGTGTGTGTATATATATATATATGTGTGTGTGTGTGTGTGTGTGTCTTTTGCCTGCGGGCGTATAATATCAGAGGCATTTCCCAGCTGCCTGTCCGTCTATCCTCGTGCACACGATAGCACACCGCTGTCCCGGGACGAACTCTGCATGCACTAGTAAACGTGTTAGAAACAATTCGTCGTACCGCTCCGTGTTCGTTATCGACGTTAGGCGAGTCGCCGGACACGCTGCGTTAACACGAGTCCTTATTGAGCTCTGCCCTCTCCACCATCGCAGCACCGCATTCCGTGAAACCCTTCCCTGCACTCGTTCATTTCCCTCCCTTGTTCTCACCATTCCGCAGGTTTCCCAAGCAGCAGACGGTTCGTTTTTCACCCGCGGCAGAACCATGCGGCGTTCAGAGGTCTCCTCGTTCCTCTCCACGGGGCTCCAGTGTCTTGCGGTAGTGGCAGCGTTGCTCTGCAACATCCATCACGTGACAGCGGGAAAGGTTCAAGACCACAGCTCAGACCATTCCAACAAATCAGGGACCTGCGGGGATTTAGTCGTGTGCGCCCCTGGCGTGATCCTCCCGGTGTGGGAGCCCCAGAACCCCTCTTTTGGGGACAAGGTGGCACGGGCCACGGTGTACTTCGTGGCTTTGGTTTACATGTTCCTCGGAGTTTCCATCATCGCTGATCGTTTCATGGCGTCCATCGAGGTGATCACCTCTCAGGAGAAAGAGATCACCATTAAGAAACCCAACGGAGAAACGACCACCACCACTGTACGCATCTGGAACGAAACGGTGTCCAATCTTACTCTCATGGCCTTGGGTTCCTCTGCTCCAGAGATTTTGCTTTCTGTCATTGAGGTTTGTGGTCATAACTTTGAAGCCGGTGACCTTGGACCTTCCACCATTGTTGGAAGTGCCGCTTTTAACATGTTTGTGATTATCGGAATCTGCGTCTACGTGGTTCCTGATGGGGAACATCGCAAGGTGAAGCACCTTCGTGTCTTCTTTGTCACTGCTGCCTGGAGCATTTTCGCTTATCTGTGGCTTTATTTGATCCTAGCAGTTATCTCTCCAGGCGTTGTACAAGTTTGGGAAAGCCTCCTCACGCTTTTCTTCTTCCCCATCTGCGTCGCCTTTGCCTGGATTGCTGATCGTCGTCTCCTCTTCTACAAATACGTCTACAAACGCTACAGAACCGGCAAGCATCGCGGGATGATCATCGAGACCGAAGGAGATCGTCCTCTTCCATCCAAAGTGGACATTGAAATGGACGGGAAGATGCTCAACTCCCATGCGGTGGATTTTCTGGATGGAACTTTGACTCTGGACCTGGACGACAAAGATCTTGATGAAGAGGAGGCCAGACGTGACATGGCGAAGATCTTGAAGGAGCTGAAGCAGAAGCATCCGGATAAAGAAGTGGAACAGCTGATTGAGCTGGCTAATTACCAAGTTCTCAGCCAACAGCAAAAAAGCCGCGCGTTCTATCGATGCCAGGCAACGCGGCTGATGACCGGTGCTGGGAATATCTTAAAGAAACATGCGGCAGATCAAGCGCGAAAAGCAGTTAGCATGCATGAGGTGCGCAGTGACATCGGTGAAAACGATCCCATTTCCAAGATCTATTTTGATCCCGGATCTTATCAATGCCTGGAAAACTGTGGAACCGTGGCGGTCAATGTGGTACGCCGCGGTGGAGACCTCAACCAAACGGTTTCCGTCGAATTTCGCACGGAAGACGGGACGGCCAACGCAGGCTCGGACTACGAATTCACCGAAGGCACGGTGGTGTTCAAGCCGGGCGAGACTCAAAAGGAGATCCGTGTCGGCATCATCGACGACGACATCTTTGAGGAGGACGAGAACTTCCACATCCACCTCAGCAACGTGCGCATTGTTCACGAAAGCGACGAGGCAGATAACGCCGAAGCCAATCACGTGGACACGATCGCGACCCTCGGCCTGCCTTCGACCGCCATGGTCACTATATTCGACGACGACCACGCTGGAATCTTCACCTTCGAAGAGCCTGTGACACACGTGAGCGAAAGTGTCGGTGTGATGGAGGTGAAGGTTCTCCGAACGTCAGGAGCTCGAGGTGTGGTTACGGTTCCCTACAAGACCATGGAGGGCACGGCGAAAGGAGGAGGTGAGGATTTCGACGACAGCCACGGCGTGCTGGAGTTCCAAAACGATGAAATCTTGTAAGTCACTTTTAATCTCTCGTTTTTGTTATGTGTACTGACTGAGGACCAGTGAAGTTCTTGGGTTCTGTTTGGGTGAAAATGAGCCTCAGAGCCTAAAAACGGGTCAAAATGGGCTTAAAAATCAGGGTGATGTTCTCAGTCCCATTCCCTCCATCTCATTTTTACTGCATCTAATATATGAAAAGCTTATTGAGTGCAGTTACGATGACGAAGACTCGGCTTATCCAGACATCCCCTCAAGTTCCAAACACAACATGAGGGTTAAAATGGGCTTCTGCAAATATCATTCCAACAGCAGAGCCTTCACTGGTGCTCTGTCATTTCAGGAACCATGCACGGATGAGTTTTGGATGAATGTCTGCATGTTGGATGTTGAACGTCTGTTCTCGTAACATCACGCTGTAGCTGAAAGATTTGTCACGGAACACGAGTTAGATGTCGTCCTGTACCTCTTTCTAACGTTTCTTCTCTCATGTATCTGTCCGTCTTCTGGCTGTTTTCTCCACTATGCTCTCTGCTCCCGAGGCTCGGAGTCTGGTTTACACACGTGTCGAATGTTGAAGAATGTCGAAAGTCTCGTTACAGAATCTTAACGCTTCCATCTGTTTTGCGTATCAGTCTGGCCACTGGCTGTGGGGACCAGAGATCTGGTGGTTTTGGTAACTCTGAGAACGAACGAGGTTGTTATTGTGTGAACAATGTGTCCTGATGGTGGGATAAAACGGAGGTGTGTATTTATTCTCATGTAGGATTCGACACGATGCTAACCACAACATGAGCATGACTATTCAGATTAATGAATAAAATGATAAAGGTCCAGTTACATAAAGGTCCAGGTAAGATATTAACCTGATTGTGAGTCAAGGCTCTAATTAAGACAGTTTGAAGTGGTTATGTTTTCTTTATTTACCACTTTTGATGGCACGATAAAGCCCCGCCCACTGTTGCAGCTACGCAGCTGCAGAAACGGAGCTGTACTGTGTGAATTCCGCTGCTCCGTGCTTTGTTAAATAATAATAATAACAATATTAACATAAAAACATTGGCGAAAATGTACATTTTAAAAGACACCACAGTAAAAGCTTCCAAGCTCCAGAAATAAAGGACACTAATAATTTAATAGCGTTTTTCTGAGGAGACGTCAGACTCGTAACGACACCACAGACCCAAAACCATCACAGGAAGCCGGTTCTGATATTCTAACGTATTTCTGATCTTTTATAAAGACTGTTTTATTAAGACTGTCAAACACTCTTTCTCCTTTCTAAATGAAATAAACTCAGATTTAGTTCCGGTTATTAAACCTGTCTGAGATACTCCCTTAAATTATGAAAACTATTAAAGCACTTATGAAGATGAATGAGTGAGTGAATACATGAGTGAATTAATGAGTGAATGAAAGAGTGAATGAGTGACTGAATGAAAGAGTGAATGAGTGAGTGTATGAATGAGTGTGTGAATGAATGAGTGAGTGTGTGAATGAATGGATGAATGAATGAGTGGATGAATGAGTGAGTGGATGAGAGAGTGAAAGAATGAGTGAGTGGATGAATGAGAGATTGGGTCAGTGGATGAATGAATGAATGAGTGAATGAATCAGAGAGTGAGTGGATGAGAGAGTGAATGAGTGAGTGGATGAATGAGTGAGTGAGTGAATGAGTGAGGTGATGAATGAGTGAATGAGAGAGTGAGTAAATGAGTGGATGAATGAGTGAGTGAATGATAGTGAGTGAGTAAATGAGTGGATGAATGAGTGAATGAGTGAGTGAATGAGAGAGTGAAGGCGTGAATGGATGAGAGAGTGAAAGAGTGAATGAATGAGAGAATGAATGAGTGAGTGGATGAGAGAGTGAGTGAGTGGATGAGTGAGTGAATGAGAGAGTGAATGAATGAATGAATGAGTAAGTGGATGAGTGAGTGAATGAATGAGAGAGTGAGTGAATGTGAGAGTGAGTGAGTAAATGAGTAAGTGGATGAGTGAGTGGATGAGTGAGTGAATGAGAGAGTGAGTGAGTAAATGAGTGGATGAATGAGTGAGTGAATGAGAGTGAGTGAGTAAATGAGTGGATGAATGAGTGAGTAAATGAGAGAGTGAGTGAGTGTGTAAATGAGTGGATGAATGAATGAGTGAGTGAATGAGTGAATGAATGAGTTAGTGGATGAGTGAGTGAATGAGAGAGTGAACGAGTGAATGAATGAGTGGGTGAGTAAATGAGTGGATGAATGAGTGAGAGAGAGTGAGTGAGTAAATGAGTGGATGAATGAGAGAGTGAATGAGAGAGTGAGTGAGTAAATGAGTGGATGAATAAGAAAGTGAATGAGTGAGTGAGTGAATGAGTGAGTGGATGTGTGAGTGAATGAGAGAGTGAAGGAGTGAATGAATGAAAGAATGAATGAGTGAAGGAGTGAGTGGATGAGAGAGTGAGTGAATGAGAGAGTGAATGAGAGAGTGAATGAATGAATGAATAATTGGGTGAGTGAATGAACGAGTGAGTGAGTAAATGAGTAAGTGGATGAGTGAATGAATGAATGAGTAAGTGGATGAGTGAGTGAATGAACGAGTGAATGAGAGAGTGAGTGAATGAGAGAGTGATTGAGTAAATGAGTAAGTGGATGAGTGAGTGAATGAATGAGTGAATGAGAGAGTGAGTGAGTAAATGAGTGGATGAATGAGAAAGTGAATGAGTGAATGAGTGAGTGGATGTGTGAGTGAATGAGAGAGTGAACCAGTGAATGAATGAGTAAATGGATGAGTGAGTGAATGAACGAGTGAATAAGAGTGAGTGAGTGAATGAATGAGTGAATGAGAGAGTGAGTGAGTAAATGAGTGGATGAATGAGAGAGTGAATGAACGAGTAAGTGCATGAGTGAGTGAATGAGTGAG
The DNA here is from genome assembly GCA_012411365.1 of Ameiurus melas. Classification (NCBI taxonomy): domain Eukaryota; kingdom Metazoa; phylum Chordata; class Actinopteri; order Siluriformes; family Ictaluridae; genus Ameiurus; species Ameiurus melas. The sequence goes on along the minus strand of CM022761.1, from coordinate 32,621,391 downwards.
AGAGTGAGTAAATGAGTGGATGAATGAGTGAGTGAACGAGAGAGTGAATGAGTGAGTAAGTGGATGAGTGAGTGGACGTGTGAGTGAATAAGAGAGTGAATGAGTGAGTGAATGAGTGAATGGATGAGTGAGTGAATGAGAGAGAGAGTGAGTAAATGAGTGAGTGGATGAATGAGAGAGTGGATGAATGAGTGAGTGGATGAGTGAGTGGATGAATGAGTGAGTGGATGAGTGAGTGAATGAGAGAGAGTGAGTAAATGAGTGGATGAATGAGTGAGTGAATGAGTGAATGAGAGAGTGGATGAATGAGTGGATGAGTGATTGAATGAGTGAGTGGATGAATGAGTGAGTGGATGAGTGAATGAGTGAGTGGATGAATGAGTGAGTGAATGAAAGAGTGAATGAGTGAGTGGATGAATGAGTGAGTGGGTGAGTGAGTGAGTGAATGAGTGAGTAGATGAATGAGTGAGAGAATGAGTGAGTGGATGAGAGAGTGGATGAATGAGTGAGTGGATGAGTGAGTGAATGAGTGAGTGGATGAATGAGTGAGAGAATGAGTGAGTGGATGAGAGAGTGAATGAATGAGTGAGTGAATGAGAGAGAGAGTGAGTAAATGAGTGGATGAATGAGTGAGTGAATGAGAGAGTGGATGAATGAGAGAGTGAATGAGTGAGTGAATGAGTGAGTGGATGAATGAGTGAGTGAATGAGAGCATGAATGAATGAGTGAGTGGATGAATGAGAGAGTGGATGAGAGAGTGGATGAGAGAATGAATGACTGAGTGGATGAATGAGTGGATGAGTGAGAGAGAGTAAATGAGTGGATGAATGAGTGAATGGGTGAATGAGTGAGTGAATGAGAGAGTGAATGAATGAGTGAGTGGATGAATGAGAGAGTGGATGAGAGAGTGAATGAGTGAGTGGATGAGTGAGTGAATGAGTGAGTGGATGAATGAGTGAGTGGATGAATGAGAGAATGGATGAGATAGTGAATGAGTGAGTGGATGAGTGAGTGAATGAGAGAGAGAGTGAGTAAATGAGTGGATGAATGAGTGAATGAATGAGAGAGTGAATGAATGAGTGAGTGGATGAATGAGAGAGTGGATGAGTGAGTGAATGAGAGAATGAATGAGTGAGTGGATGAATGAGAGAGTGGATGAGAGTGAATTAGTGAGTGGATGAATGAGAGTGGATGAGTGAGTGAATGAGTGAGTGGATGAATGAGTGGATGAATGAGTGGATGAGTGAGTGGATGAATGAGAGAGTGGATGAGAGAGTGAATGAGTGAGTGGATGAGTGAGTGGATGAGTGAGTGAATGAGTGAGTGGATGAATGTGAGAGTGAATGAGTGAGTGGATGAGTGAGTGAATGAGTGAGTGAATGAGAGAATGAATGAGTGAGTGGATGAATGAGTGGATGAGTGAGTGATGAGTGAGTGGATGAATGAGTGAATGAGAGAGTGGATGAGTGAGTGGATGAATGAGAGAGTGGATGAGAGTGAATTAGTGAGTGGATGAATGAGAGAGTGGATGAGAGAGTGGATGAGAGAGTGGATGAGAGAGTGAATGAGTGAGTGGATGAATGAGTGGATGAGTGAGTGAATGAATGAGTGGATGAGTGAGTAGATGAATGAGAGAGTGGATGACAGAGTGAATGAGTGAGTGGATGAATGAGTGGATGAGTGAGTAGATGAATGAGAGAGTGAATGAGTGAATGGATGAATGAGTGGATTAGTGAGTGAATGAGAGAGTGAGTGGATGAATGAGTGGATGAGTGAGTGAATGAGAGAGTGGATGAGTGAGTGGATGAGAGAGAGTGAGTAAATGAGTGGATGAATGAGTGAATGAATGAGTGGATGGATGAGTGGATGAGTGAGTGAGTGAATGAATGAGTGGATGGATGAGTGGATAAATGAGTGGATGAGAGAGATAGTGAGTAAATGACTGGATGAATGAGTGAATGAGTGAGTAGATGAATGAGAGAGTGGATGAGTGAGTGGATGAATGAGTGGATGAGTGAGTGAATGAGAGAGTGGATGAGTGAGTGGATGAGAGAGAGAGTGAGTAAATGAGTGGATGAATGAGTGAATGAATGAGTGGATGGATGAGTGGATGAGTGAGTGAGTGAATGAATGAGTGGATGGATGAGTGGATAAATGAGTGGATGAGAGAGATAGTGAGTAAATGACTGGATGAGTGAGTGAATGAGTGAGTGAATGAGAGAATGAATGAGTGAGTGGATGAATGAGTGGATGAGTGAGTGGATGAGTGAGTGGATGAATGAGTGAATGAGAGAGTGGATGAGTGAGTGGATGAATGAGAGAGTGGATGAGAGTGAATTAGTGAGTGGATGAATGAGAGAGTGGATGAGTGAGTGGATGAGAGAGTGGATGAGAGAGTGAATGAGTGAGTGGATGAATGAGTGGATGAGTGAGTGAATGAATGAGTGGATGAATGAGTGGATGAGAGAGAGAGTGAGTAAATGAGTGGATAAATGAGTGAATGAGTGAGTAGATGATGAGTGGATGAGTGAGTGAGTGAATGAATGAGTGGTAAATGAGTGGATGAGAGAGATAGTGGGTAAATGACTGGATGAATGAGTGAATGAGTGAGTAGATGAATGAGAGAGTGGATGAGTGAGTGGATGAGTGAGTGAATGAGAGAGTGGATGAGTGAGTGGATGAGAGAGAGGGAATGGGTGGTAAATGGTGGTGAGAGAGGTGGTAAATGACTGGTGTGAGTGGATGAGGAGTGGAGAATGAGGGGGGTGGATGAGTGAGTGAATGAGAGAGAGGATGAATGAGTGGATGAGTGAGTGGATGAATGAGAGGATGAATGAGTGGATGAGTGAGTGAATGAGAGAGTGGATGAGTGAGTGGATGAGAGAGAGAGTGAGTAAATGAGTGGATGAATGAGTGAATGGTTGAATGCTGTAATTGTAGGTGTGTCTGCTATTTTAATGAAGGCTGCTGTTGTCCTGTGAGCTTCTGACCGCCTGTGTTAGAGTCAAATCTCTGTCCATTCATCTGAAACCCTCACTGTGAGGCTTCAGATCTTTACTGTAATTGAACATAAATTTATGAACTGATTTCTGCACACGACGCTCAGGACGCCACTGAGTTCTAAGAATGATATTTTTTTTTCCTCCTCCTTGCATTACGCAGTCCTAGACTCAAGTGTGAATTTTGTATAAATTGTAAATGTCCATAATATTGCTAGATTTTGTTCAGAAATAAGGAAAGCATAATCTATCATTTTGGTTATGAACATGAAATATTTAGACTTGAATGTTTGGCTACGTCCACATTAATCCGGATCTATATTCGAGAACGCGTCTGGCCTTCTCTCCACACCGAGACGGCTCTTCTTCCAGAGAAAACGAAGCTTTTTTTGAAAACACTCACCCAAGTGGATGACCTTCAAAGTGCCTTGTAGTGCGGACCGGGTGAACGGAGATATTCGAACACGATGAGGTATTTTTAGTCATGTGACCCATTCGGTTGGAAACAAACAAGATGGTTCGTGCTGCACGATGTTGTGCTGTGGTTGTTGTGCCTGAGATCCAGTCTGATAGCGTTGAAGATTTACGTCGCTTTGAACAACTTTCAGATTTCATGTTTAAGGAACCGCTGCAGGCCGAAGCTTCTCGGGTTTTTACGGGGATGCGTGCGTTTCAGTGTGGACGAGCGATTTTTGGAAAACGTTGGAAAACGCCAGTGTAGACACGAGAGCGTTTTAAAGAATCTGATTTTTTCCAGATTAACGTGGACACGGCCTTTCAGTCCTTGTTTACAAATTTTTATTTTTTTTTTTATCAGGTTTTTTAGGAATCATTTCGTTAAACAAGTGCTAATTCTACCCATGAAATTCAATTTTAAATAATAAAAACGTTTAAAGAATATTATTTTAAACAATTTACACGTGAAAGGATGAATTTTTTTTTAGATATTTATCATCACTTCACAAGACTTTTTTAAACTTCCCTTTGTGACGTCTCCCTGTATTTACTTTGAGGAGTCGTCTTTAGCTAACTCGCCGACGTAAACGTGTGTAAAGGGAGAAACCGGAACAGACGATCTGCTGCAGAAGCTGACCTGCTGCGTGGGTAGAAAACTAGGGTTCTATTGATGATTTATGTATTTATTTTCCCAATCGTCCGTCCTGCTGAAATACCCGACTGCAGTCCACATCGTTGAGTTCTGCCATGATTTAAACGACGTCTTTATCCACGTTCTAAACTCCATCTAGTCGTCTCTTGTCCTGATTTCTGGGACGTGTGTGAGACAAGTGTAGCGATGGAGCGAACGTGAGCCGTGTGCTTTAAGGCAGATTCGAAGCAGATGTTGAGGGTCAGACTTTCCGGGGCCTGTTGGGCCGCTGCATATTTTCCATGGTGCAGTGCTGCGAGTGCCGTTAAGTGGATTTTAATAACACTCCTTTAATGAAATGATGGAGGGACCGAAGGACGCAGGGATGATGGCGAGAGGAAACGCGTCCTGCAGCCGTAGCAGCGTCTCCGGATCATCGCTTTCTTTTAAAAAAAAAGGAAGAAAAACAGCTCGAACGTGATGTGTTTGGATATTAAAACGATTCCGGAGCGTATAATTACAACATTATCTCATGTTTCTGGAATATGAATTCGGAGCGCAGGCGGAATATGTGATACAACCTCGCAGTACCGCCAGTCCTGCCTCTCAGACCTGTAAAAGCGTTCATGATTTCCATCTATTTATTATTTATTTTTATAACTCCTTCCTTCTTCTCGGGGGGGGGGCAATGTGTGATTTTTTTTTGTTAAAGAGCAGAAAAATTCCCTACTAAACCCTATGACGCTGTTCAACATCACCGATGTGGCAGATGTGTAGATAAAACAAGTGCACATTCATCTTTTTGTGACACGTCCTTGAGGTTCTTTCCACAGTGCACCATTTTATTCGCCGAGCGGTTGCTTTTTGGACACGTGCTGATGATCAGATCGAGCTCTTTACGTTTGTAGAAGCGTATGGAGATTGGACAGGTCTGATCAAAACCAAGCCGGGTTCAATATCTACGTGTTACATAACATGGTTCAGTTTTGTCTAAGCGAAGATAAGATAAGGAAAACTTTTATAACCGCGTCACGTGGAAGCGCCACAGCGGCACGTGATTGAGAAAACGAAGAAGTGAGGTAGAAATAAATAAATAAATAAATAAATGTAGATACAAATATGCAGAATGAGAAGATAGAAAAGAACACCCGAATGTGTGTCAGAAGCACGGCGTTTAGAGCTTCCACTCAGGTTACTGTGGAACGTCCACGCTGAACATATCCACAGAGTAAAACATACTCACGCAGTAAGTACTGACTCTGTACAGACACCAGTTTATTGTGTTATTGCTCTGGGGATTCTGCTCACCTTGTACATTACACAGTAAACCGAGTGAGCGCAGGAAGAGTGTCAGGGCGGACTGATCTGCGTGTAGAGAGGACCTCAGTCGCTGGAGGAACATTGAGTTCCTGTAGTGTATAAGTGCAGGTGCTTCTGTGCTTTGTTCCGGTCTGTTTACATTTCTTTAGACTTCTCTGGCGATATTAATACGGATCACGTATGTCACCTCGTCAGTGTTTTGTTCCGAAACACAGAAACCGTTCTCACACACATTCAGGTAAAAAAAAAAGAAAAAAAAAGACGCTAAATGAGGACCGGTTGAATCCGTGTTTCGGAGGACAAGGCTAATTAAAGCACAGCTATTCGCTAGTGTTGAGGCTGAGGCATGATCTGGATTTGATGATAGGTGCGGTAGGAAGATGCCCTGAGCTATTAAAGTGTCCATTTTCCTGTTAGAGGAAAGCTAATCAGCATGAGTGTATAAACCATCCTTAAACTAGCTCTGCTGCCCGAGCGTATAAGGTAGCGTATAAGCGTGAAAGAGGACGTCCCAGTCAGCACTTCATACGTTTCAACATGAAGTCAACTCTAAACCGAATCTCCTATACACTCACTGTGGACACGATTGTTCATTTTTATCATATTATAACCTGTTTTTGTGTTGAATCTGGTTTACTGTTCTCCCTCCCACCTCAGAAGTAAGTCAGTGGTAAACCGTGAATGTTATTCAATAAGATCGCACCGGAACTGGAACAGGAGACTATGGCACCAAGACAACATTAAACGTTCAGCTCTGAGGAAAACTACAAAACGACAACAGGTGTAACTCCTATTTCTAGTTCAAACGTTTTAGACAAGAGCTGTGTGGCACGGATCTTTAGGGCAAAGTCTTACCTGGACACAAGGATACAAATCTACCTGTAGATCCATTTACACAAACAAACACATAGCGGTACTACCACTGCTGAGAGGAAAGTTCTCCCCAGAGCTGGTGAACACATCTGAAGAAGATGATTTCAGTGTTGACCAATCCATGTTCACGTCTAAATAGAGGTGAACAGGAGCTAGTAGATAATCCACGTTATATTGAGGGGAAACAGCAAAACGGTGCCATGTTTTTACTTTTTTTTTTACGTGTTATTAAAAGCCCGGCGCTGTTGTTATTTTTAAGTGCTTAAAAGGGAGCAGAACCTCCAAAAACGCCGCCATATTTTTTAAGTACTTGAGGGGATCCTAAACGGAACCGAAAGGCGCTCAAATTTTCACAAATCAAACACCAGAAATAAAGCATACGTTTTATTTTACACACTTTCAGTCAATTCGAACAAAAATAAATCTAAATTTATTCCCTGACTAACAAGCCACCAGGTCCTGAGGATCCAGGTCCTGAGGTTCCAGGTCCTGAGGTTCCAGGTCCTGAGGTTCCAGGTCCTGAGGTTCCAGGCAGGGATATGTACAAGCTCGGTTTGTGATGTCACAGCATGGCTTAAACCAATGACATCTGATATGCAAATTATTTTGGGATAAGTCAGTATCAGAGAGTCTTGTGACCTAACTAATAAGAGTGATGTACTGTGGTTGTCATGGTAACATTGTTATTGTCAGGGTAACGGTATAGTTGGATAGAATTAGCTGTATGTAAATCAGTAAAAGTGAAAATTAGGTTGTGTGATACCCGTGATCTTTAACACGCCAGCTAGCTATAATTAATATTCATGTCATGAATATTTATAGATTATTTTTGCATATTTAATGAGGGTAAAGGTATAGAGATGTTACTGGGCTGTGTTAATGGCTGTTATTATTTTTCTCAACATTAAAAATTGTTTTATAAACGTATTATTAAACACAGATTAGCTGTACTTTAAACTCGGACATTCAAAGCCTCAAATGATCGGATCATAGCTTCAGATTTGAAGAAATCCAAACTGGGAGGCAGTGATTAGAACCGGATGCACCTGTTCTACACACACACACACACACACACACACACACACACATACCTACGTAATGAGTATAAAGGAGAACACCTATGCCAGGTTGAAAGATCATGTACATTTATTCTGTTTCCGCATTATGAAATACTAAATAACAGATTAGACTTCAGAGCTTCTTGACTCTGGCTTCTGATTGGTCAAGAGGGGTCCATTAATTTTCTAACAGACGTTCTGGCAGAAATTGAGGAAGTTGCACTTGTGAGAGGAGTGTGTGAGGAGAGTGTGAGAAGTGTGAGAGGAGTGTGAGAGGAGTGTGGGGAGTGTGTGAGGAGTGTGGGGAGTGTGTGAGGAGTGAGGAGTGTGTGGGGAGTGTGTGAGGAGTTGAGAGGAGTGTGTGGGAGGTGTGATGAGGTGTGAGGGAGTGTGAGGAGTTGTGAGGAGGTGGGGGAGTGTTGAGGAGTGTGAGGGTGTGTGGGAGTTGTGAGGAGTGTGTGAGGAGGGTAGGGAGGTGTGAGGAGGAGTGAGGAGGAGTGAGGGAGTGTGGGGAGGTGTGAGGAGTGTGAGGAGGGTAGAGAGTTAGGGAGGTGGAGTGAGGAGTTGTGTGGGAGTGTGTGAGGAGGTGTGAGGAGTGAGGAGTGTGGGGAGTGTGTGAGGAGTGTGAGGAGTGAGTGGAGTGTGGGGAGTGTGTGATGAGGAGTGTGGGGAGTGTGTGAGGAGTGTGTGAGGAGGT
>CM022761.1:32605857-32608357 GCA_012411365.1 Ameiurus melas | reverse complement strand
CAGTGTTTCAGTGTTTCAGTGTTTCAGTGTTTCAGTATTCAGTGTTTCAGTTTCAGTTTCAGTGTTTCAGTATTCAGTGTTTCAGTATTCAGTGTTTCAGTATTCAGTGTTTCAGTTTTCAGTGTTTCAGTATTCAGTGTTTCAGTGTTTCAGTATTCAGTGTTTCAGTATTCAGTATTCAGTGTTTCAGTTTTCAGTTTTCAGTATTCAGTGTTTCAGTATTCAGTGTTTCAGTGTTTCAGTATTCAGGGTTTCAGTGTTTCAGTATTCAGTGTTTCAGTTTTCAGTGTTTCAGTATTCAGTTTCAGTATTCAGTGTTTCAGTATTCAGTGTTTCAGTGTTTCAGTATTCAGGGTTTCAGTGTTTCAGTATTCAGTGTTTCAGTTTTCAGTGTTTCCAGTGTTTCAGTTTCAGTGTTTCGATATCCAGTATTCAGTTTTCGTGTTCAGTATTCAGTGTTTCAGTATTCAGTGTTTCAGTATTCAGTGTTTCGTTTCAGGTTCCAGTGTTTCAGTATCCGTGTTCAGTATTCAGTGTTTCAGTGTTTCAGTATCCAGTGTTCGTTTTCAGTGTTTCCAGTTTCAGTGTTCCAGTTTCCAGTTATCCAGTGTTTCAGTATCTCAGTGTTCCAGTATTCAGTGTTTCAGTGTTCGCGTCCAGTGTTCCAGTATTCAGTGTTCTGTGTTTCAGTATTCAGTGTTTCTTTCAGTGTTTCCAGTATTCAGTGTTTCCAGTGTTTCAGTATTCAGTGTTTCAGTTTTCAGTGTTTCAGTATTCAGTATTCAGTGTTTCAGTATTCAGTATTCAGTGTTTCAGTTTTCAGTGTTTCAGTATTCAGTATTCAGTGTTTCAGTATTCAGTGTTTCAGTATTCAGTGTTTCAGTTTTCAGTGTTTCAGTATTCAGTGTTTCAGTATTCAGTGTTTCAGTGTTTCAGTATTCTGTGTTTCAGTGTTTCAGTATTCAGTGTTTCAGTTTTCAGTGTTTCAGTATTCAGTATTCAGTATTCAGTGTTTCAGTATTCAGTGTTTCAGTATTCAGTGTTTCAGTATTCAGTGTTTCAGTTTTCAGTGTTTCAGTATTCAGTGTTTCAGTGTTTCAGTGTTTCAGTATTCAGTGTTTCAGTATTCAGTGTTTCAGTGTTTCAGTATTCAGTGTTTCAGTTTCAGTGTTTCAGTTTTCAGTGTTTCAGTATTCAGTATTCAGTGTTTCAGTATTCAGTGTTTCAGTATTCAGTGTTTCAGTGTTTCAGTATTCAGTGTTTCAGTATTCAGTGTTTCAGTTTTCAGTGTTTCAGTATTCAGTATTCAGTGTTTCAGTATTCAGTGTTTCAGTATTCAGTGTTTCAGTGTTTCAGTATTCAGTGTTTCAGTTTTCAGTGTTTCAGTATTCAGTATTCAGTGTTTCAGTATTCAGTGTTTCAGTATTCAGTGTTTCAGTGTTTCAGTATTCAGTGTTTCAGTATTCAGTATTCAGTATTCAGTGTTTCAGTGTTTCAGTATTCAGTGTTTCAGTATTCAGTGTTTCAGTGTTTCAGTATTCAGTGTTTCAGTTTTCAGTGTTTCAGTATTCAGTATTCAGTGTTTCAGTATTCAGTGTTTCAGTGTTTCAGTATTCAGTGTTTCAGTTTTCAGTGTTTTAGTATTCAGTGTTTCAGTTTTCAGTGTTTCAGTATTCAGTATTCAGTGTTTCATATTCAGTGTTTCAGTGTTTCAGTATTCAGTGTTTCAGTATTCAGTGTTTCAGTGTTTCAGTATTCAGTGTTCAGTGTTTCAGTGTTCAGTGTTTCAGTGTTCAGTATTTCAGTGTTTCAGTATTCAGTGTTCAGTATTTCAGTGTTCAGTGTTTCAGTATTCAGTGTTCAGTATTTCAGTGTTTCAGTATTCAGTGTTCAGTGTTTCAGTATTTCAGTATTCAGTGTTTCAGTATTCAGTGTTTCAGTTTCATTGTTTCCAGTAGTTTCCAGTGTTCAGTGTTTCCAGTATTCAGTGTCTCAGTTTTCAGTGTTTCCAGTTTTACAGTGTTTCGTGTGTCAGTATTTCAGTATTTAGTGTTTCAGTATTCAGTGTTTCAGTTTTCAGTGTTTCAGTATTCAGTATTCAGTGTTTCAGTATTCAGTGTTTCAGTGTTTCAGTATTCAGTGTTTCAGTTTTCAGTGTTTCAGTATTCAGTGTTTCAGTTTTCAGTGTTTCAGTATTCAGTATTCAGTGTTTCAGTATTCAGTGTTTCAGTGTTTCAGTATTCAGTGTTTCAGTATTCAGTGTTTCCAGTGTTTCCAGTATTCAGTGTTTCAGTGTTTCAGTATTCAGTGTTCAGTGTTTCAGTGTTCAGTGTTTCAGTGTTCAGTGTTCAGTGTTTCAGTATTCAGTGTTCAGTATTTCAGTGTTTCAGTATTCAGTGTTCAGTGTTTCAGTATTTCAGTATTCAGTGTTTCAGTGTTCAGTGTTTCAGTATTCAGTGTCTCAGTTTTCAGTGTTTCAGTTTACAGTGTTTCAGTTGTC
>CM022761.1:32578357-32580857 GCA_012411365.1 Ameiurus melas | reverse complement strand
CAACTGTGTGGAAGACAGCGGTCCCGTTACATTTGTAGTAAACCAAACACAGAATTCCACAAAAAGATCATCATACCTACGGACAAGCATGGTGGAGGCAGTGTGATGGTGTGGGGATGCTCTGCTGTTTCAGGGTCTGGACAACTTGCAGTAACTGAGGGAAACATGAATTCTGCTCTCTAGCAGAAAATCCTATTGGAGAATGTCAGAGAATGTAAGTTTAAACTCAATCCTTATGAAGTCCTGATGAAGTCCTAGTCCTAGAAGTGAGAGTCTGATCAGAAGTGTTTGGTTTGAGTTATTGCTGCTAAAGATTGCTGCAACCAGATTTTTAATATAAGGGGGCAATTAGTTTTTCACATGGGTGATAATTAGGAAATGTGTCATTATTGACACATTTGGGCGGACAGGCTTATCATCCTGGTATGGGCAGTGGTGCGTGGCGCGGGTAACACTGTTTTTCCTGCTTTTACGGCCCCTCTCCCTGGTAAAGAACATAACACGAGCTCGGTAACGGGACCTCTCCTGTCATATACAGTAAACTTCCCAGTCGCCCAAAGAGAGACATTGATGTCGCACAGCTGATGCGGGACCGGGTGAGGGACCAGGTAATCAGACCTTACCGCCTCTCTGAGGACATTTCCCACAGAACTCTGGACCGCATGCTCAGGAACCACTTGAACCTAAATGGCACCGAGACATATGTCATCCCAGGGACAAACCGTTTGGCTGAAGCATATTTTCTTTCCCGCCCCACCTCCATGCCAGCTACAGCATTGCCCATCCCCTGGACATACAAAAATGATCTTATTTCACTGTCTAGCCGCCGAATGTTCTGCGCACTAGCCCTTGTCACCCTTGCATATTCGGAAGCACTATTACGCAGCAGCCCACATCTAGCTTCCTTCTCTGTTGACCAAGCCTCCATGAATCTAACCGTTGGACGCTTCCGGATGGTTGGTCGAGCGGCTGACTCTTGGTGTCGTTTCAATGTGTCTGCCACTCTCCCATATCTGCTCCCGGTGCCCTCTTACAAGCTCTCTTTCCAATGCTCGGCTGAGGGATGTGTCAATTTGAAATCAAGGGCGACCCTTTCAACCCATCGTCTCCAGAAGCCCCTGTGTGTGTCTGTATGCGTGTGTGTTTGTGTGTGTGTGTGTGTGTGTGTGTGTGTATGCATGTGTACGTGCATGTGTACTTGTGTGTGTGTGTGTGTGCGCTTGTGTGTGTGTGTGTGTCCCCTAGAGCTTTTCTGGTAATTGCTTTATTGAGGACGGAGCTGTATCAGGCTGCACGCCGCACTTGCTCCATCTGTCCCGCTATTAATTACAGCCAGAGCCTGAGTGCTCCCGCTCTCCACCGCTTTATTGCCATCGATCCTGCAACTACAGCATGGCCCGGTGACTCAGAGCCAAAATGGCCGACCTTGTGCTTACATCATCCCTCATTTATCTAAGGCCTTTAACCGTCTAATCTCTAATCTCTTAACTGGTTTCATACACAACAGTTTAACAGAGTGAAGAATTCCCTTAGTACCACAACTGTCCAATCACCTGTCGTGGTTTATCAGTCCAATCACCTGGCGTGGTTTATCAGTCCAATCACCTGTCATGGTTTATCAGTCCAATCACCTGGCGTGGTTTATCAGTCCAATCACCTCACTCTTTCTTTCTTTCCTTTATTCATTCTATTTAATTTCTTGGTTTATTTTGATTAACTTTCAGATTGTTTTATTTATTTACATATTTTGCTTTTCTCTTCTTTTACATTTATTTATTTATTTGTTTTTTCAAGTTATTCATTTACACATTCTATAAGAACTTTTTCACTTAAATTTTTATCTTTCTTTATTATTTTTATTTTTTTCCACTCCTTCTTTGTTTGTTTGTTTTTTTGGGGGGTTGATTTTATATTGCTAACAGGTTTTTTTCTCTTCCTTCTTTTCTTTTATTTGCTTTTTCTTCTTTATTCTGCTCTTTATGTCTGTAATGTTTTTTTTCTCCATTTCGTACTTTCTTCCTTCCATCTGCTCTTTTCTGCTTTCTAATGTATTACTTCTCCAAGTGGCAGGGAATTTTGGTGTTCTGCCAATAAAACACACACACACACACACACACACACTCACACCCTCAGACACACACACACTCACACACTCAGACACACACACATGCACACATACACACACTCATACATACACACACACACTCATACACACACTCACACATACACACACACCCTCAGACACACACACACTCATACACACACTCACACATACACACACACCCTCAGACACACACACACACATACACACACTCATAGATACACACACACACTCAATACACACACACACACATACACACACATACACACACACTCATACACACACACAAACACACATACACATACCCACACACGCACACACACACATAACTATATACACAAAACACATACACACATTCACACTACACACACACAATCATACATACACACACACAATACA
>CM022761.1:32563357-32573357 GCA_012411365.1 Ameiurus melas | reverse complement strand
TGGGGTTTTTTTCTTTATCATTCGTGAGTCATTTATGTTTCTCATGTGTTGGTTATCGGTTTGGTAGCTGATGAGTGGGTTTGTTTATTAATTCGGTTGATTGTTTGATGTTTGCTGGTCAGGAGTTGTGTTTTTGGTCGTATACACTTGCTGGGTTGTTTATTGGTTCTTGGTCAATCTGCAGTCGAATAGTTTGTTTATAGAAACAAATAATTGTTTGTAGATTGATTCACTGGTTCGTTTAAGTCCATTCATTAGTTTGATGGTGGTTTGTTTTCCACTTGTTGCATGATACAATTTGTTTATTGTTTTTTGGTTCATTTCTTTGTTCGTTTACTGAGTCATGTGGTTGCCAGTTTGTCTTAGCGATTCATGGTTCATTTGACAGTGTGTGTAGGTAAATACACACATCAACTGTGACCACTGGGACCTTTCAGTGGTTTTGACTTTCTCTCTGTGTGTGTGTGTGTGTGTGTGTGAGAGGGAGCGTTTTTTCTCTGAGTAATAACAATTGTGTGGGCAGCAGATAAACAGATGCCGAACATAAAATACAGCAGAGAGAGAGAGAGAGAGAGAAGACTGCGTGTAAGTCATTTATGGTATGATAATGGATGCATGTGAATGTTAAAGAGGAGAGGAGGAGGAAGGGAAAAAAGGAAAAATAACTAATGCATGAAGCAGACAGAGAGAGAGAGAGAGAGAGAGAGAGAGAGAAATGAAAACTACACTGTCATCAAATAAGAAGACCATACAATCCTGTAAAATCATCAACGCAGCAGGACTAATGTGCTGCTCACTGCAACAAGAACTCATCTGAGCAAATGCTAATATCTTTATAAATAAATAAATATCTTCAGAACAGTCGGATTTATCCAGTGTCTCCTGTTATAACGTTACGATAAACCAAATATATCTTTATTAAACCTAGTCTGAGTTCTATCAGCAGATCATCGTTCTGTTTGATAAGAATAAAGCGAAATGATCTGCTAATGGAAGAAAAATAGATAAAACCTCGAAACATGTAAAAGCGTCTAAAAACACAAACTTCTAAACGTGTAGGAACGTAGATGTCGTTTTATTTGTTCTTCAGTTGATTCGGTCCGGTGTTTGATCATTTCAAGATATCATTTTTATTTTTTTTAGAATTGTTGGGTAATTCGTTTCGTGGCTGTGTTTGAACAAGTTTTTTTTTTATTTGATAGCTTTGTGTGTATTGTTCATTCTTGTACTCAGCAACGTGTACAATTGTTGTCCTTTGTCAAACGTCCTTGATAGTTTTTATCATATTTAGTCAAGTTTAAGTCTCCGTCAAAGAAAAGCGTAAGTGTTTTAGCCGTAAGATTATCGAGTAACGTTTCAGTCAGTCTGGTCCAGGCAGCGGGGAACCGTGTCAGGGCTTCAGTAGAAGCCTGTGGTGACTCCAGAATCTGCATGAATGACACGTTACACACATCACACACTTTATACACATCACACACTTTATACACTTTACACACATCACACACTTTACACACATCACACACATCACACACTTTACACACATCACACACTTTACACACATCACACACTTTACACACATCACACACTTTACACACAGTACACACTTTATACACTTTACACACATCACACACTTTACACACAGTACACACTTTACACACATCACACACTTTACACACATCACACACTTACACACATCACACACTTTACACACATCACACACTTTACACACATCACACACTTTACACACATCACACACTTTACACAGTACACACACTTTACACACATCACACACTTTATACACTTTACACACATCACACACTTTACACACAGTACACACTTTATACACTTTACACACATCACACACTTTACACACAGTACACACTTTACACACTTTATACACTTTACACTTTACACACATCACACACTTTACACACAGTACACACTTTATACACGTTACACACATCACACACTTTACACACATCACACACTTTACACACAGTACACACTTTATACACTTTACACACAGTACACACTTTACACACATCACACACTTTATACACTTTACACACATCACACACTTTACACACAGTACACACTTTATACACTTTACACACATCACACACTTTACACACAGTACACACTTTACACACATCACACACTTTACACACAGTACACACTTTATACACTTTACACACATCACACACTTTACACACACCACACACTTTATACACGTTACAAACCATCACACAATTTTACACACATCACACACTTTACACAGTACACACTTTACACACAGTACACACTTTTATACACTTTACACATCACACACTTTACACACATCACACTACTTTACACACAGTACACACTTTATACACTTTACACTTTACACCCACATCACACCATTTTACACCATAGTACACACTTTATACACTTTACACACATCACACACTTTATACACTTTACACACATCACACACTTTACACACAGTACACACTTTATACACTTTACACACATCACACACTTTATACACTTTACACACATCACACACTTTATACACTTTACACACATCACACACTTTACACACAGTACACACTTTATACACTTTACACACAGTACACACTTTACACACAGTACACACTTTATACACTTTACACACATCACACACTTTATACACTTTACACACATCACACACTTTACACACAGTACACACTTTATACACTTTACACACATCACACACTTTATACACTTTACACACATCACACACTTTACACACAGTACACACTTTATACACTTTACACACATCACACACTTTATACACTTTACACACATCACACACTTTACACACAGTACACACTTTACACACAGTACACACTTTATACACTTTACACACATCACACACTTTATACACTTTACACACATCACACACTTTACACACAGTACACACTTTATACAATTTTACACCACAGTACACACTTTACACCACAGTACACACTTTATACACTTTACACACATCACAACACTTTTATACACTTTACACATCACAACACACTTTACACACAGTACACACCTTTTATACACACTTTACACCTACATCACACACTTTATACACTTTTCACACATCACACACTTTACACACAGTACACACTTTATACACTTTACACACATCACACACTTTATACACTTTACACACATCACACACTTTACACCACAGTACACACTTTACACACAGTACACAACTTTATACACTTTACACACACATCACACACTTATACTACACTTTACACCACATCACACACTTTACACACACACACTTACACATTTACACACAGTACACACTTTATACACTTTACACACATCACACACTTTACACACAGTACACACTTTATACACTTTACACACATCACACACTTTACACACAGTACACACTTTATACACTTTACACACATCACACACTTTATACACTTTACACACATCACACACTTTACACACAGTACACACTTTATACACTTTACACACATCACACACTTTACACACAGTACACACTTTATACACTTTACACACATCACACACTTTACACACATCACACACTTTATACACTTTACACACATCACACACTTTACACACAGTACACACTTTATACACTTTACACACATCACACACTTTACACACATCACACACTTTACACACAGTACACACTTTTATACACTTTACACACATCACAACACTTTATACACTTTACACACATCACACACACTTATACACTTTACACACATCACACACTTTACACACAGTACACACTTTATACACTTTACAAAATATCACACACTTTATACACTTTACACAATCACACTCACACTTTACACACAGTACACACTTTATACACTTTACACACATCACACACTTTACACACAGTACACACTTTACACACATCACACACTTTACACACATTACACACTTTATACACTTTACACACATCACACACTTTACACACATTACACACTTTATACACTTTACACACATCACACACTTTACACACAGTACACACTTTATACACTTTACACACATCACACACTTTACACACAGTACACACTTTCTTTATACACTTTACACTTTACACACATCACACACTTTACACACAGTAAACTTTATACACTTTACACACATCACACACTTTACACACAGTACACACTTTATACACTTTACACACATCACACACTTTACACACAGTACACACTTTATACACTTTACACACATCACACACTTTACACACAGTACACACTTTATACACTTTACACTTTACACACATCACACACTTTACACACAGTACACACTTTATACACCTTTACACACATCACACACTTTACACACAGTACACACTTTATACACTTTACACACATCACACACTTTACACACATTATACACTTCCTGTTGAGATTTTCGGCTCGGTTAAGACCCCGTTAACGTCCCTGAGGTGGGCTGATCGGTCCTGTGAGGATGCGCTGAAAGAGAAGCGTTCCCATTGGCTGCAGCCTGTAAGGATTACGACCAATCAGAATATCTCCACTACACTTACGTGCTGAAGTCGCCTTCATAGGTTTTCGGGTGGATAACAATCGATTTCTGCCTGGTTTAAATTCCCATCAGCTTTCTTTCAGAACTGATCACACACACACACACACACACACACACACACACACAGTGAAAGGCTGTAAATCTTTGTGCTCTTTGTGCCCTTATAAGGACACTTGTCTAACAGTTGACCCTGTGACCTCGCCATGTCTAAAGATCCCACGTACATCATGACCGTCACCATGGCAACAGCAAAATCCTTTCCCACACACACACATTTTATTATGCGTGTTGTGTGTATTTGTATACTGATGTGTGTGTATGTTTTGTAGACTTGTCGTACATGTGTACTGCATGTCTGTATGCTTGTGACGTTATGAGTGTGTGTGTTTTGGGGGGGTTATTTTATCTTGTGTGTGTGCGTGTGTGTTCGTGTGCGTTTCTTTTTGTCTTGTGTGTGTGTGTGTGTGTGTACTGACATCGTCTAGTTTTTCATCTTATTGCGTGTGTGCCATGTGTACGTTAGTGTTGATTTATTTGTGTGTGTGTGTGTGTGTGTGTGTGTGCATCATGGGATCTCCGCTCTGGATATTTTCCACTCAGATTTAGGGTATGACTACACACTAGTGCCCTATGTAGGGAACATTGTATGATTTGGGACACCACCCTGTCATCCCAAGCATTTAGTCAGAACTCTGTGACTCATACATAATTAATGAGCAAGTAAACAGCGCTCATGAATATTAAAATGTCATCAGCAATGAGCCAAAATAGTGTGGAAACACACACACACACACACACACACACACACCAATCAATCTCGGGGGAAACCTGTTACATTTACTCAAATTAATTGAGACACTTAAGACCTGCCTGTCAAAGTGTACCCTTGAGAATGTGTGTGTGTGTGTGTGTGTGTGTGTGTGGTGTGTGTGTGTGTGTTAGAGAATTAGAGAAATTGGGTCTCCTTGATGTTCTTTTCTCCTTTGACAGTTTTGTCTTGTGAAAATGTGCCAATTTCGTGATTCAGTTTAAAGTCACCTTGACCAGAATCTCAGATTGGGACACAGTCCAAAGAAGAATGCTAGTCAGCTAGCTATATGTCTAATACCTCATCTTAAAGCGCTGTTAGCTAACTAGCTGTTTTTGTTTATTTAATTTCTTTCCCATAAAATGATCCTATTTGGGGTTTTTTTTTTTTACCTGAATGTTGTTGGTTACTGTATTTAGCATGTATTTAGCATGTAATTAGCATGTTGCCCTGCATCTCTCGTTCATTCCCTCTCTTTAGCTCATGTTAACATGAAAAGCTTCTGTGTAATGCTAGCCACCCAGCTATAATTGATACTTATTGATATTTAACCACTTCAATCACAACCCATCTGTTTTATTCAGTTTTATTCAGCACTGTTTGCTAGCTAGCTTCTTTTCAGCTACCTATATTTTACCAACACGCTACCGTGACGACCCTGTGTGTGTAACGCTAGCTAGCAACCTTGTTTTATTGAGTCATTAGCTAGCTAGATATTTATTTTCAGTTAGCATATGCAAACAAATTAGCTACGCTTAGCTAACATAAGCCACAAACACTAGCTAGCCACCAAAAAATGGACTTTTCATGGACTTTAAAGTGATGATATCATAAGTAATGAATTAATAGTCATGTATAGTCAATAGTTTATGTATTTAATTCTGTCCCCATAATTCCTAGTCAGTGTTTGTTGGTATTCAGTTAAAGAGAAAGTTTAGGAAACTTACACAGTATCTTTAAACATGTATGTAAATCGTTTAGTATTTGAATATGTAAATATGGAAATCGAAACAGTTTTGGAGCAGTGAAGTGTGTTAGCCTCTCCTGTCCTGCTGTTATTTATAATTATTATACTTAAAATTTTATTTTATTTTTAAGTTAGATCAGTAGTTTCCCCAACGATATTTTATTCCATCTCGCTTAACGAGCTTTACTGTCGGTGATCGTTAGCATATCGTTAACCATGGCAACGTGGTGACATCTCACTGCCTTTTGAAGACTTTCTCAAAACATGCTGCTTTCGAAGACTCTCAAAAGACAATGAGACTGTGTGTGTGTGTGTGTGTGTGTGTGTGTGTAAAGAAACACGTGTTCTGACTCAATCGTGAGAAACCGAATCTTGTTTGACATTTCGTTACACACTTCAAAGTGCAACAGTGACTCACACTGCACTGTGAATGTGTGCTGCAATGCATCATGGGAACTGCATCACCTGGTAGGAATAACCACAACTGTTATTAGCATAACTCTAATTTTATTTCAGCTGAATCTTTTTTGGCATGAGCTTGACACTCACTGGTGTTAGCATAACTCTAACTGGTGTTAGCATAACTTTAATTGGTATTAGCATGAAGCATAAACGTCACTGAAATTAGCATAACCCTGATTGGTGGCTAATAGTCAGTATAGTAATGCCATGATAGCAATAACACGTGATATAAAAGCTGCATTTTTGGGGCAGAGTATTTTGTCTTTATGAATTCAAATGATATAATCTCACCTTGTGGCAAGTTTGAGTAATAAACACTGTTTATCGTTAGCATAAACCTAATTGGCTAATTAGTGGCTACTTGAACGACATGCAGTAACCATAGCAGCTGTGTTTAGTTACTTGAGTGGGCGGAGTCTGAGACAGCTGTCAGTCACTCAGGTGTGCTTGTTAGTATATTAGGCCAGGCCCATTAGGATCAGCTGCTGTTTGAGCGTTTTATCACTTTAACCTTTAATAGAAGTGTAAAGAGAACAGTGTAACATTGTTTCCATTAAGACAGTAGGCCACGGCCCATCACCGCATGTGTGTAAATGCTTATACGTAAACACTGTCCAGGCTCGTCCTGTCTCTCTTTTCATTCCTCCTGTCCGGTCATCTTCCACTTTGTGCACTAGTGACTGCATGCTTCACTTTTTACTCTTCTTCTGCAGTTCCCTCACTCGTTTTCTTCTTCCTCTGTTTTTCTTTCATTTTTTTTTC
This sequence comes from Ameiurus melas, assembly GCA_012411365.1. Lineage (NCBI taxonomy): Eukaryota > Metazoa > Chordata > Actinopteri > Siluriformes > Ictaluridae > Ameiurus > Ameiurus melas. Next base: position 32,565,786 of record CM022761.1, on the reverse strand, counting down.
TTTTCTCTCTTTCTCTTTCTCCTTCTTCTTCCAGCAAAATGATAAAAGTCAGGATAATCGACGACGAGGAGTACGAGAAGAACAAGAGCTTCTTCCTGGAGATCGGAGAACCACAGCTTATAGAGAGCAGTGAGAAAAAAGGTGGGGGAGGGGGGAAATGGGAGGTGCATTGGGTGTGGTTTGGGTAGGCCAAGCCACACCTCCACCTCCACGGTCACAACGAGATCCTCATTATCATGTTCATCGTCACTATCACGCTCCGTCTCTGGAGTCACCTAGGGTCCCTGTGTGTGTGTGTGTGTGTGTGTGTGTGTGAGAGAGAGATGCTTGGTTCCAATGTTCTCTGTCGTTGTGTCTCTGCAGGAAGACGATCTCGGTCAGTGTGCTCGATCGAGAGGAGTACAATAAACAATGCAGCTTTTATTTAGTGCTCGAGACGCCACAGTGGAAGAGGAGAGGACACACAGAACACAGAGGTCTCTCTCTCTCTCTCTCTCTCTCTCTCTACCTTTCTATCTATCTATCTGTCTGTCTGTCTCTCCATCTGTCTGTCTTTCTCAATCTCTGGCTCTGTCTGTCTGTCTGTCTGTCTGTTCATCTGTCTGTCTCTCTATCTGTCTTTCCCGCTCTCTAACTGCCTCTCTCTGTCTCTCTCTTACTCTATCTATCTCTCATTATCTATCTCTATTTCTCTTTCTAACTGTCGCTCTGTCTGTCCCGCTCCCCCGTCTCTGTATACAGTGCATCTATATGAAAGTATTCACAGCGCTTCACACACATTGTGTTATGTTACAGCCTTATTCCAAAATGGATTAAATTCATTATTTTCCTCAAAATTCTACAAAGTATTTTGTAACCTTTGCTCAATACTTTGTTGAAGCAGCTTTGGCACCAATTACAGCCTCAAATCTTTTTGAGGATGATGCTAAAAGCTTGGCACACCTATTTTGGGCAGTTTCTCCCATTCTTCTTTGCAGGACCTCTCAAGCTCCATCAGGTTGAATGGGGAGCGTCGGTGCACAGCCATGTTCATATCTCTCCTGAGATGTTCAAATGTCCACTCAAGGACATTCACAGAGTTGTCCTGTAGCCACTCCTTCGTTATCTTGGCTGTGTGCTTAGGGTCGTTGTCCTGTTGGAAGATGAACCTTCGCCCCAGTCGGAGGTCCAGAGCGCTCTGGAGCAGGTTTTCATCAAGGATGTCTCTGTACATTGCTGCATTCATCTGTCCCTCGATCCTGACTAGTCTCCCAGTTCCTGCCGCTGAAAAACATCCCCACAGCATGATGCTGCCACCACCATGCTTCACTGTAGGTATGGTATTGGCCAGGTGATGACTGGTGCCTGGTTTCCTCCAGACATGACGCTTGCCATTCAGGCCAATGAGTTCAATATTTGTTTCATCAGACCAGAGAATTTTGTTGCTCATGGTCTGAGAGTCCTCCATGTGGGCGGTCATGTGCCTTTTACTGAGGAGTGGCTTCAGTCTGGCCACGCTACCATACAGGCCTGATTGGTGGAGTGCTGCAGAGATGGTTGTTCTTCTGGAAGGTTCTCTTCTTTCCACAGAGACACGTTGGAGCTCTGTCAGAGTGACCATCGGGTATTTGGTCACCTCCCTGACTAAGGCCCTTCTCCCCCGATCGCTCAGTTTGGTCGGGTGGCCAGCTCTAGGAAGAGTCCTGCTGGTTCCAGACTTCTTCCCTTTACAGATGATGGAGGCCACTGTGCTCATTGGGACCTTCAATGCTGCAGAAATGTTTCTGTGCCCTTCCTCAGATCTGTGCCTCGATACAATTCGGGTCTCGGAGGTCTACAGACAGTTCCTTGGACTTCATGGCTTGGTTTGTGCTCTGACATGCATTGTTAACTGTGGGACCTTATATATAGACAGGTGTGTGCCTTTCCAAATCATGTCCAATCCACTGAATGTACCACAGATGGACTCTAATCGAGTTGTAGAAACATCTGAAGGATGATCAGTGGAAACAGGATACACCTGAGCTCAATTATGAGTGTCATGACAAAGGGTGTGTATACTTATGTACATGTGCTTTTGTTGTTTCTTTATTTTTAATAAATTTGCAAAGATTTCAAACAAACTTCTTCCACGTTGTCATTATGGGGAATTGTTTGTAGAATTTTGAGGAAAATAATGAAGTGAATCCATTTTGGAATACGACTGTAACATCACAACATGTGGAGAAGTGAAGCGCTGTGAATACTCTCCGGATGCACCGTGTATGTCTTACTCTTTGTCTGTCTTTATCTCTACTTGTCTCTCTATATATATTTTTCTTTCTCTCTCAATCTGTTTCTTTGTCTCTGTCATTCTCTCTGTCTCAAGCAATCTCACCCTCTGTCTGTCTGTCTGTCTCTCTCTCTCTCTCTCTCTCTCTCTCTTTACCCCTCTGTGCTCTTCAGCAGTG
>CM022761.1:32545857-32555857 GCA_012411365.1 Ameiurus melas | reverse complement strand
TTCCCTCTCTCTCTACTCTTTCTCTATTCCCTCAATTAATTCCCTCTCTTTATTCTCTCTCTCTCTCTATTCCCTCTCTCTCTATTCCCTCAATTTATTCTCTCTCTTTATTCTCTCTCTTCAAGTTAATAAGCTAAAAAAACGCAGCATGTGGTGTTACTGAGAAACCGTAAAGTAGTGTAAACTCCTGTCCTGAAGTTACTGCTTTACCTCTGACACTGGAGACTCCTTCCATAGATGTTCCATAAACACATTTCTCCTTACAGAAAACTTCACAGTGTCAACGATTACAGCGTCCTCTGTACTCGCTGCTACTATAGAAGCGGTAACATATTAGAACGAACGTATTAATATAAACCTGTGATACTGTCAGAGCTGCTTCACCTGTAACCCCGCCCACTTTGCTCCGCCTCCTGTTGCTGTAAATGGCTGTAACTCACTGAAAACGAGCGGCTTCCGGACATTTTATTGCATCTTCTTTCGGCTCTGCTGGCGTGCATAGAGTCTCTCTCTCTCTCTCTCTCTCTCTCTCACACACTCACTCTAAAAGCGTTAATGGTTTAAAAGCTTTAAATATCAGACTGTTTGTTCCACACAGTTTATTTATCCAGAGTAGCACTGTGAAGCCCTATTTGCGGTGTGTGTGTGTGTGTGTGTGTGTGTGTGTGTGTGTGTGTGTGTGTGTGTGTGTGTCTGTGTGTGTTCTGTGAAATGTGTGAGTGTGAAGAATGAGCCATGGTTTGCTCACACAGTGTTGCCATGGAGATCAAACTAACAGGCTTTCACATGATACACAGACTTCTAATCACACAAACACTTGCCTTGTGTGTGTGTGTGTGTGTGTGTATGTGGTTTAAAGCTATTAAGCTGCATCTGATATTCATTTATTCATATTTATTCACATCCTCCTCCAGCCAGAAAGTTTAAAGAGTTAACTCTAAAGAGACTTTAGATTAGTGGTGTGATGCATCGGTACAACAATAAACCACAATAATGAGATCAGAAATACTTATAACATCAAACATGCGTTGTGTGTGTGTGTTTTGTATAGAGCAGTGTATAGATATGTCATATGTGAAATGCTCTCCCAATAATAATAATAATAATAATAATAATAATAATAAAAATCTCTCTCTCTCTCTCTGATGTACAGGTGAGGATGATGACGATGAAGAGTGCGGGGAGGAGAAGCTTCCATCCTGTTTTGATTATGTCATGCACTTCCTCACTGTGTTCTGGAAGGTTCTGTTCGCCTTCGTCCCGCCCACTGATTACTGGAACGGGTGGGCGTGTTTTGTTGTATCAATCATCATGATTGGCGTGCTGACGGCGTTTATCGGAGACCTGGCGTCTCATTTCGGCTGCACCGTGGGACTGAAGGACTCTGTCACCGCCGTGGTGTTTGTCGCTCTCGGCACCTCCGTACCAGGTCAGTGTCGAATGGGAGTGAGACGGGCGAGAGACAGATTCCACTTTGTGAGAAAACGTGTATGTACAGTATCTAAGAGATACAGAAAGAAACAGCATATCGTTATGGTAACAAGCTAACAGACTAAACTAGCTACATGCTTTGCTAATCACAGTAACATTAGCCAGCTAACCATTTTTAACAACTTATGTAATGGTAGTTTTATCGAGGATTGCATATGTTAACTAGTTAGCTAGCTAACTACTACTTTATATATATTTATTATATATATATATATATATATTTAATTTTGTCCTCGAATGACACTCCATAGATTGTGAGAGTATTTATAGCCAAAGCGTAAAATTCAGCGTGACATATTTTAGTTACATCAAACAGTCAGACGGTGGCGCTGGACTTACCACCGCTCTTCACTCAAGCCAATATAATCGAGCGTAACTGAGACACGCCTCTTTGTTTTAGACAAACTCCGCCCCCACACGCGTAACTCTCATGTAACTTATGAAAAGACAGTACTTATGTCTGAGCTCTGAATACTGATGTGTGTCATTTCAGTATTAAATCCTCACTGCGTCAGTCGAGCTGATAGTGTAATGGACCGGCCCTCAGTATGGCAGAGATTCAACAGAGGAGTGGAATGTGGCTTTAGCGAGGAATCCAAAAGTCTATTATGATTGTGTGTGTATGTGTGTGTGTGTGTGTGTGATGGATTGTTTAATTCACAAAGTGTGACCAACTGATTAGCTTCATCAGTCATGACACTCAGCAGAGAGTGCAAACATGCATTTACACACACACACACACACACACACACACACACACACAGAGAGAGTAAGAAATGGGCTGTAATATATGGCTGCTGCAGTGTGTGTGTTTATTAGTCCCGACACGTAATGCTGAGAGAGCAGGAAACAGCCCAGGGGTTTAGTCCCTCCCCCTTTTATTTCCCACTTTTTCCTCTCTCTTTTCTTCTTAGTTCACACCTCTAAGGTTGATAGATTTTTTTGAAGAAGGAAAAGAGCGTTTTTTCCTTTGCTGTAATAGGTCTGAACACCTCCTCACTATGCACTTAGCTAAACTCTAAACACGGCCCTTCAAATGTCCGTATCATGATGTAGATGTGCAGCTTACACCATGCTGGAACGAAGGCTTAACTTCCACTGTGTTAGCTCGATTAGATCTTAGCTCTATATTAGCTGCAATGCAAAATTAAAGATTCAAACCAAGGACACCAAACATGACTTGGCTGCTTGTTAACATTTGTGGACATTTTATTTTTAGATTGAACTGGTATATTTCCAAATCCCAAACTTTACATCTATATGACTTTTTGCAAATCCACACTCTGTATCTATCTGTGTAACTATTCAATTCAAACTTTATTTATTTTTTTAACCCTAACTCACAGTAACAATAGTCAGAAGGCGGTGTAGGTGTATAATTGTGAGATTTGGCACTTTCAGATCTGTAATTGTTTTGAAGTGGTTGGAAGTCTGAGATCTGTGAACGCTGACGGCTCTCCCGCAGGGGATCGTGGGACGCGGCGCTTATTGCCACAACGCCTACATTACCGTTAGCAGCGATAGCGGACCGTCTGGTCGAGACTCGGCCCAGGATCACCATGGTAATGCCATGGAGACGGTGACGATAAATGAGAAATAAAGGAAGCAACAGATTGGAAATGCTGGTGTTGTGAATCAGAGATGGCAGCTTTTATTGCCTGCTGAATTCTGTGTGCTTGTGGTACTTCTGTCCTCTCTGTCCATCGTGTAATCATAATAGCATTCATAATTTACCTCGCTGTAACCATAACACAGTTTGTTTTAAATATAACACACTTTATTTACTTCAGCGTAACTATAACATACTTTATTTACCGCCCTGTTACTGTAACACACTTTATTTACCTCACTGTAACTATAACACACTTTATTTACCTCAGTGTAACTATAACACACTTTATTTACCTCAGTGTAACTATAACATACTTTATTTACCTCAGTGTAACTATAACACACTTTATTTACCTCACTGTAACTATAACACACTTTATTTACCTCACTGTAACTATAACACACTTTATTTACCTCACTGTAACTATAACACACTTTATTTACCTCACTGTAACTATAACACACTTTATTTACCTCAGTGTACCTATAACACGTTTTATTTAGCTCACTATAACTACAGTATTACACACTTCATTGACCTCAGTGTAACTATAACATACTTTATTTACCTCACTGAACTATAACACCCTTTATTTTACATATAACACACCTTATTTACCTCACTGAACTATAACACACTTTATTTTATATATAACCTACTTTATTTACCTCACTGTAAATATAACACACTTTATTTGTTTCAGTGTAAGTATAACGTACTTTATTTACTTTGCTGTAACTATAACACACTTTATTTTTTTTTTTTTTTTTTTTTTTTTTTTTTTTTTTTTTTTTAAATTATTTATTTACCTCACTGTAACTATAACACACTTTATTTACCTCAGTGTACCTATAACACGTTTTATTTAGCTCACTATAACTACAGTATTACACACTTTATTGACCTCAGTGAAACTATAACATACTTTATTTTATATATAACACACTTTATTTACCTCGCTGTAACTATGACACACTTTATTTTAAATATAACACTTTATTTACCTCAGTGTAACTATAACACACCTTATTTACCTCACTGAACTATAACACACTTTATTTTATATATAACCTACTTTATTTACCTCACTGTAAATATAACACACTTTATTTATTTCAGTGTAAGTATAACATACTTTATTTGCTTTGCTGTAACTATAACACACTTTATATATAAAACACTTGATTTACCTCAATGTAACTATAACACACTTCATTTTATATATAACATTCTTTATTTACCTCAGTGTAAATATAATATGCTTCATTTACCTCAATGTAACGATAGTATACCCTTTTTTTTACCTCAGTGTAATTACAACACACTTTATTTACCTCAGTGTAACTACAGTTTATTTATAACCCACTATTCCATCTTTACTATTATGCAGTTATAAAAATTTAAAGCAACATTTTTGGATCCCTTATCGTCTCAAAGTGTGACTTTATGCAATGGATATAACTGTTATGCAATTTTTCATGACAGATGATGTAAAACTGGATGTCACTGCAGTATTTGGCCACTAGAGGGCAGAATTCAAACCTTTTAAAGTCTTCCACCATCTTAATGTATTCTTCTCTTTCTTTCTTTTTTTCTCCAGACACCTTCGCCAGTAAAGTGGCTGCGATCCAGGACCAGTATGCCGATGCGTCTATCGGGAACGTGACGGGCAGCAATGCGGTGAATGTGTTCCTGGGCATCGGTGTGGCATGGTCCATCGCCGCCATCTACCACCAATCAAAAGGGCGTGAATTTCGTGTGGAGCCAGGCAGCCTGGCCTTCTCAGTCACACTCTTCACCATCTTCGCCTTCATCTGCGTGGCTACGCTCATGTACCGGCGCCGACCCGACATCGGTGGAGAGCTGGGAGGCCCGAGGACTGCCAAAGTGCTCACAACCATGCTCTTTGTCAGCTTGTGGCTGATCTACATCTTGTTCTCCTCACTCGAGGCTTACTGCCACATTAAGGGCTTCTAAACACACACACACACACACACACACACACACATGCGCATGGAACCACACACACACACACACACACACACGCATACCAACACACTGACGTCCATATGACGTCTCACATATACGCACACACAGGTTATGAGGAAGGACGGGTGCTAATAAGAAGGAAGCTACATCAGACAGGACGTGGATAATTGATTTAATTTTCCCCATTTCAGCTGAGAATAGATAGCTAACAGACAAGACAATGACAACAAATGAGTAAAGATGAGTGAATGAGGGGTTAGTAACAGCAGAACTTTGCTAACCTCTGCTAATAAATTTTTGTTCTTTTTGTTTCTTTTTTGTCGTGATACAACAACTGATTAACGAACTGAAATCAAATGAGAAAGAACTTAACTATAACATGCAGTAAAATTTTACTTAGTTCCTCTCTGCCACTTCACGCTCCTCTTTCAGTGCCTCAGGCTGAAAGACTTAATCTGATTGGACACTAGTTGGCCGGTCAAAGATCCCCATTGGCTGTGAAGAGAGGGTGGGATTTTGCAGAGAATAATATGTCAAAAATAATATTAAACTTGACAACCTTGATGACAAGCCAGTACTTAAACACGTTATGTCGTACATTAGCCCAGGTTTCAGGAAATGATTGATCTGAGAGAACGGAATTCTTGGTAGTGTAGTTCTGATGACTGTATTTGACGAAACATGCACTATTCCCCTCCTTCTGTGGTCTTTGTGGTTGATTTGACGTTTAAACTCTGTAAAGATACCTGCTAAAACTTACTAAAAGTCCGATAAGTAACTGCTAGCTTACAACAGGCTAACATACTAACATGTAGAGCATGTATATGTGATTATTGCTAACAACAGAGTGGGAAATTCCTGGGAAATTTTATTCACTACAATAACTCTGACAACAAGATTATTTATAAGTCGGTCCTAACGCACCTTTAGCTAATCAACTAATTTGATTGTAACTTCATGTGAATGTAAAATCATTTAAAAAAAAAAGTTTATGAGCTACTAAAAACGTATACGGTTGCACAAAGTAGCATAGTTTCATCAAACGTATCTTTAACTTACAGCTTACAAATATTATTGAGAGACTGTTGTAAGAAATCAGTTAGTTAAAGGATCGCTGGAAAAACATTTGACGGAAAACAGAATACACCATCAGCGCTGGTGAAGAGGAAAGAGACAGAGTTCACAAAGTCACAAACGATTCAGTCATTTTAAACAAGTCATAAAGTGAATGAATCAGTATCAGTCATTAGACGTGATTCGTTTGTGAATGATTCCATCTTTTTGAACGAATCACTGAAGTGAACGAATCAGTATCATGTACTAGACATGATTCGTTTGTGAACAATTTAGTCTTTTTAAAGGAGTCACTAAACTGAATCAGTATCGTTCACTGCCACGCACCGAGTCATTCCTTTCGTTCAGTTGCTAATGATGGGCTTCGCTATTGCAAACCACAGAACTGAAACCTGAAGACAAACCACTACATTTCCAGAATTTTTTTTACATAGGTTTATGTTATATTTTGAATCCGTCAGTGTATTTGTAAAGGTCTGTGAATTGTGTGAGTCGTACGTGTAACAGCGTGTGTGCCGTATCTTTTGTTCACAACCGAGATTCGTTCAGTGAGTTATTGTTGACGTTCCAGAAAGTTCTGTGACGTTTCCTCGCTCAGTTTGTCTTTACGCTTTCGGTATAAAGCTAGCTAGTCCGTCTCGGCGCGTAGCTACCACCCATTCTCTGTGTCCAGTGTGTGTATCTTCTCCGATTCAGTCCATTCAGACGTGTTCATTAAATTAGCAAACACGCCCCCCATCGATGCGCTACACATTAAAATCTTTGTTAAAGATCTTTTTTTTTTTTTTTGCGTCGTTTTGTAAAACAAGTCCGGTTGATTTTTTTTTTAAAACGTTTCTTTGGCTTTTATTGACTTTAAACAGGACAATTTTCAGAGACTGATAGGCCTCGTTAGATTAGCGTGTTATCCTGTGTGTCGTTTCTGCCCGAGTTTACACTGATGACTGTTACACACACACACACACACACACACACAGTGGAGTTTACGAGGGCGTGCGCTCCCTCCAGTCCTGCTGAGATTATATAAGTAAGGCTAACACTTTAGCATATTAGCATGGTTTTAGACACAGCCGCTCAATTGATGCTGGTTTTAAACTTGTAGATTAGCCCGGATACGACACCGAACGTAGCTAGCATTTTTTCTTTTTTTTTTTATTTAAAGAAGGTAAAGATTTTAGATTAGACTGGCTTTAAAAATAAACACAGGTTTTTTTTTAACTAGTTGTCCTTTTAAAGTCCAGATTTTCACGCTAATCTAGAGTAGACATGCTAGCGGTTAAGACTCGATACACTTAGATTTGGAATAAATGCTAATTGTAGTTTAGCTTGATGATAAGAAAAAAATTGCCAAAGGGAATAATAGTAAAATCGTTTCTAAAACACAATTCTAGCGATACGACTGGGTTTTGTATTTGATGCTAATGGTTTTTTTTACCGAAAGAAAAGAATTAAAACGTAAAGTTTGAAAAATGGCTTTGGAGGGCTTTCGTACGAGAATTTATACAAAATCTACAAAACTCAAGTGTTTCGCGCTAATTCTTAGTGAATATATCAGGACGTGTGATAGCTGTAGCTTAATGCTGAAGGAAAAACGCCAAACTAGCCGTAACTTTATTTTTCCTTTTCTTGTTTTATTTTGTATGTTTTGGGTTTTTATTCTAAAAATTTAACAGTTCCCTGATGTTTCTTTATGGAGATGAACGACATGGACGGTGTTGCAATACAAAGAAAAAACACACGCACACACTCACACACACTCACACACACACATACACACACTCACACACACTCACGCTCAAAACAATAAATTAAGAAAAAGGACAAAGACAAAGACACAGAGCCTTGATATTCCTTGAAAAACAATATAAAGAAAGAAATAAAAGCGAGAAGATGAAGAAGAGGACGGTGGATGCGTGTGAATTACAGCCATAATCTGCCGCAACGGACTTCCTGTGGGCGTGGCCTCCTGCTGATCGCGGCGCGTGTCTCGAAATGTGTCTACATCTCAGTGTGTGTATGTGTGTCGTCTCGGTCAGTTGGACGCGTCTACAGTGTGTCGTCACACTCCGGTCCTGGAAGGCGACAGCGTCGGGTTTATAAATATGAGTGCGCTAGCAAAAACTAGCGAAACTGTAAATCAGGTGTTAGCCGCTAGGAGACAGCGCTAACTAACATTAAATGAATGGATAATGCTAGTAATTCGAATGCTATATTCAGATGTGTACAAAATGCTGGAACTGCTACAATCTGCTCGTTCTATTTCTGAGCTTGTAGGATATTAGTGTAGTTTGCTAAGCTAGCTGTAACATAGCACACATTTATCTTTAAAGGTTTTGACCGAGTGGTAATTTATAATAGCTAGGATTTCATTTTGTACATACCGCAAACTAACAGATTAGCTAGCTGCGTGTTTAGCACCGTTTTTTGGTCTGAACTTTTTTTTCTTTTTTGCACTTAGGAAAAAAAACACGGCTAAAATATCTACATTTACACCAGTTTCACAGAAAATGTTCAAATCTAGTGCAATATGATCATGTTGCACTGTGTGACCTTATGACATTTAGCTCATTTTTCTTTTATCGCAAATCGCATGTTTTCTTTATGATTGTTACTCCTCAATTAATTCGAATAAAAGCACTAGCGCTTAAGGGAAATAGCTCATGATAGCTTGATGATTAAAAACTAGATTAGAATTTTTACGCCAATTTCTGACAATATTGTTAATTTCAAGTCTCGTTTTTAAAACAACGAGTGATTATGTCGAGTTATGCGATGTTATGTTTATTTAGTGACTATTATACAATTACATGTTTTTTTTAGTAACTCTTAATTCAATGAATTCTTGAACATTTAAAATAAGAAATAAAATTTTAAAAAACGCCCCCGTGCTTCTGAAAAGGCCCATTTTAACCCGATCATCTAAAAAAGAATAATATAACAGGATCTTTTATCTAGATTTGAGTTTTTACGTCAATTTAACTGGAAATGTAATATATATATATATATACACACACACACATATATATATATATAATTTTTTTTAATTATTTTAAAAATGATGCTAGTTCTATGCTATTTTTGCTAGTTCACTCACACTTTATGCCTAACCGTGGCTACGCGTTCAGGATCGGAGTCCGACGGCGCGTTTCTGCGTCTCGAATTTTGTCCGCACCAATTGTGGGCGGTCTTGCATTTCAAAGTCCCTCCTCCTTTCCCAAGTACCCACTCCCCAAACCCCGCCCCTTGTTTCATATTTGGAATGTTAACGTGCTAGTTGTTGACACTGTGCATGGATGCTAACCTGTCTGTATATAGTAAGCAGTAACTCAATGTCGTCGATGAAAGGTTCAAAAGATGTAGATGTTTGTGTAGATATATTTCGATTTTATTTGCATTTTTATCTTGCACATACGTCGAAAAGAAATGAAGAAAAAAGGCAGTATCTGTCGTTCCGGACAGTGCTCGGAGGATTTTAATGATGGGGAATGCATGGGTACTTGTACAATTAATAATATTAATAACAATAATAATAATAATGATGATAATAACGATATTAATGATGATATTAATAATAATAACAACACCTCTTCTTGCTTGTTGCCATGGTTGTATAATTATTATTTGACGATAGATTATTGAAGATGAAAGGTTATTTTGTCATTGCGAGTTTGTGTGTATATAGTGTACAGTGAAATCGAGACGAGTGTGTTACGGCCTCGGCGTTATCACATATTTATTTTAAACCCTTTAGTCAACTCAAGAATGACAAATATTGCCTTTTAGATGTATGTCTAATTTCCTTCACTGAGCAGTGTGTGTGTGTGTGTGTGTGTG
>CM022761.1:32458357-32540857 GCA_012411365.1 Ameiurus melas | reverse complement strand
CTAGCTACGTATGCTCACTATAGGCACCAGCGATCTCTGCCACTTCCTTCCAAGTGTTATATTTCTTCCTAACATCTCTGTACACGTTTACGACATGTTGACTCGTATACGACAGGAGAAGATTAGACTACGCTGAGAAGTAAACAGTAAACAGGATCTAACTGCAGGTAGGAACTACATGTTGCTTTGTCGCTTGTTGGTGTGAACGTAGAGAATCCTTCCTGATCGCTGTGTTGTCCACTCTGAATTTCTTTCTCTTGCATGTAAATAGTCATATCCGTCCACAAGAAAATGGACAGTGCTTTAAAATAAGGTTTCTCTCTCTCTCTCTCTCTCTCTCTCTCTCTCTCTCTCAAGATTAAATAATTCCCTCTCTTTTTTCTCTCTTCACTCCTTCTCAATTGTCATCTCTTCATTCCATTCTGTTGTAAACGACTCTCTAATTGCTTGCTAATGAGGCTGAAATCTCCTGCCGTCCCACTCGCTGAGTGAATAATAGTGTTATTAATGTGACTTTCGCACTCCAGCGCCTCTGCTTTGGCTTGTAGAGGCGCAAGCGCTCGTCGCTGAGAAGAAAGTGGGCGTGTCTTGGGTGACACGTGATGTCAGTTGGAGTTAACACTCATTTAGAAACGTTAATTCGGTAAACGTTCAGATGGAGTCGTCTCAGAGTGGTGTATCAGTGTCCAGCTTGTTCTCCAGGAAGGTAGTTAGTTACATTGAGGATCGTGATGTAATACCGATCACGTGATCAAATATGTCACAATATGCTTTTCTGCAGTACCGAATTATTTATTTATTTATTTATTTGAGTAATTACAGACTGAGCGGACGCAGCCGATTCGCGTCACGTCAACACCGAACCTTACACGTTAATCTTCGACTCCCTAGAACACTACGCAGCCTACAAACATGGCCGCCGAGGACTACAACACCCAACCACTGCCATCTTACTGATCACACACACCTGTGCACAATTACTGCCACACTATTTAAAGACTCAACTCACACACACACACACACACACACACACACACACACACACACACACACACACACACACTGGTGGTCTACTGTATTGTCCGCTGGTTTTCCGTCTCGTTTCTGCTTTGTTTTGTTTTTTTGTTTATTGATTTCATGTTGTTTGTTAATCACCTGACCATTTCCTGTTTCCTGTTTCAACCCGAGTTCAGGTTTTATCAGTAAATCTTCCTGCTGCCTGAGAGTTTGATGTAAAAATGGCACTTAATCTTTAAAATTGTTGCGTGTTAAACTGTTCACTGTTCATCTTTTCAGTGTGATATATACACTGTATGTCCTTGACATACGCTTGACTTACACTGTATGTATACTATGTAAAGCTGCTTTGAGACAATGTCTATTGTAAAAAAGCGCTATACAAATAAAACTGAATTGAATTGAATATACTTTATTTCTCCGTCGCCCCTTGGGGTGGGGGTTAGCTTTCTCCGGTTGTCCCACGCTAAGATTGTTATGAGTGCGAGATCTCAAGAGCGAGCGGTTGGATGTTTGTCGGATTTATACGGCGTTATTGTCATGGCGAGCAGATGCACTAGTAAGGGGCGTGTCTTGATCGGTGGATCAGTATATCGTGTACGTACATTTTGGGAACACTGATAACTACGTACTCGCGTTGTAAAACGTCACCAAAAGTTAAAAAACGTAAAAATATTTCAGTTTTATACGTCGTATTCATTTGCTAGCATAATCGCACGTGTTTCTGTCATGGTACTTCAAGCCGAATGGTAGGCAAGCTGGTCAAACCGTATAGAACATCAAATAAAGTTAAAAATCCCTAACGTAAGTAATCACTTGACCGCCACAGCAATGATAACAAGTTACTTAAATTTGTTGACGAAATCGGCTGAGAGTTCGTTCCCCATTCGGTTTCGAGCTGAGAGCCTTCCGAAAACATGACCTCATTTCCAGTAAGGAAACGTGGTGAGCATCGACGTTCCCTGGGTTTCTCGGTGCATTGTGGGATTTTTTTAGGGAGCGAACGTTCCAGTGCGGTGGAAAGATTTTGAAACAGCCCTTAAAATGTCCGACCCCCTGATCAGTGCCCTGACTACTGAACTAAGGAGCTGAGACACACCCTAGATTTTGTAACTGATCCACAGAGGGTCAAGGTCATGTAGAGGTCAAATGTCTGAAATAGTCTTTCTTTTTATATTTGAAGGGTATTTGGACATTAGTAACTAGACGTGTTAGCATCAGAGGCGTCTCTATCCTTTGTCACTGAGTTCTACTTATTATTTATATAATTTATATATATATATTTTAAAATGTATTGTTTTAGACATCAAATAAAGTAAAGATTTTACATACAGCTAGTGTTTCGCCGGCAGTTTGTCGTACCGTGTGTTGTGTAAACGTCTTTGAGGAGGGTGGTGTGATTTTTTTTTTTTTTCCATTTCTAATCAAAAGTTTCTAGAAGTTTTATATTCTTCACTTTGAGGTTTGATGAAGTTTTGGAGATGTTCCGTCTCTCGGGAGCTTCGTGAGGAATCTGAGTTGCTTTTCACACAATCTGGAAGACTTCCCACATGCTGAGGAGTCGCACGCTGCTTTTCCTCTGTTCTCAAATTAAAACTGCTGATCAAAAATAACTCCAATTTTTTTTCTTTTTTTTGGAACATACATAATCCTTTAGATCGACATATCCTTAAGGTCTTAGGATTTGAACCTACAACTTTCTCATCACCAGCTCAGAATCTTTAAGTCAAAATGAAATGTTAGTGGTAGCTCCACTTACTGGTACTAGACTTTTATTAACATACCGCAAAATATACAAACACAAAAAAATATACAAATAACATCTACAACAAAATACAAAAGATACACAGGAAAATCATTCTACTTTTTTTTTAACCACTTTCTGCAACAATAAATATATATATATAGTATATATATTATATATATATATATATATATATATATATATATATATATATATATATATATATATATATATATATATATACACACACACACACACACACACACACACAAGTTGGAAGAGTAAAGTAAGAAAAATGGGAACTAACAATTCATTGACTAACAATAAGCATGTCATGCCAGTTCCGACCACAAGGGGCACCTGATATGTTTCCCTACTTTAGCCTTCATAAGTGTAAAAACAGTTCTCTCAGGTCCCCACAAATACACAATACAAGAATGTGTGTAAATTACAGTGCTGGCATTTGCACTAGAGTGCTTTCTCTTCTCTCTCTAATCCCTCATTCTTCTTAATCCCTCATTCTTCTTAATCCCTCATTCTTCTCTCTCTCTCTCTCTCTCTCTCTCTCTCTCTCGCTCTTTCTCTCTGCACTGTCAATTTTTTCAATTTCAAAATACTTTATTGGCATGATCGATTACATTAAATATTACCAAATTATCAGTATAGATAAGAAAGGAGGATAAAAAAAACAATTAATAATAGAATAAAATAATATGAAGAAGATTAAATAAAATGTAAATCTCTCCCACTCTCTCTATCTCTCGCTGTTGTGTCACAGCGCCTCCTGCTGGACATCCACTGAAGTACAACCTCCTTTTTACTTCTGCTCATTGTTTTCCTTCTTTTCCTTCTTTTACTTCTTACTTTCTCTCTCTCTCTCTCTCTCTCTCTCTCTCAATCGTGGTTTATTTTGTGTTACTATAACCTACAGGATGTACCTGAGCTAATGCATGAATTGTTGTTGTTTTCTCCTCTCCTTGGTTCCTCCTGCATCACTTTATGGAGCATGAAGTTTGGAGAAGAAAGAGAGCGCAGCAGTACAGAGCTATAGATCATGTACACTGTGGTGTGGCTCCTCAAACAGCAGCGGCGCTTTAGCTTCAGGCTCATGGCTAATTATCCAGCTGGAAGAGGATGAATGTTCTCTTTCTGCATGGATGAGTTTAATAGCACAGACCGGGGGAGGGAGGAAAGAGGAAAGAGAAAAGCACATGGGTCTCCAAAAAGTCCATTTGCACCTCATGATTATAGATCGGAGCTGTGCAGCGTTCATTAAAGCTCATTAAAACTCAGGAACTTTAGAATGAGCTGATCACAGAAGAATGAATCAGACTTCATTAACAGAAAGCAAGCAGGAGGTTCAGTTTTCCCTCATTTGGGTTAAACAGCTTGAATTCATAAGTCCAGTGATTTATAATAAAGACTTCACAAAAAATGTGCTTAAAAGTTCATCCTTTATCTAATGTATTATTATTATTATTATTATTATTATTATTATTATTATTATAACGCGAATAATGTCTGTCCTAACTAGCTAACCACTGGGAATGATATGTGATCAAATATAACCTATTGCAGAATAATAATTGAATTGAATTGAATGTAAGTGATTTCCACTCCTCATTTATTTGACAGACAGATGAAATGGTCACGTGGTTGTAAGTGAGCTCATGAACTTTTAAGTTCTTTAATAAAATGTCTGACTGAATAAAGACACTTTCAACTTTAAACATAAAGACTGATTAAACCATAAAACCTTCTGATTCATTCATGATTGTGAATCAGTTCCCTCCAACCATGAGCAAATAACCAACTAATCATTTTCTTCCAAATGACTCTTTAATGTGAATCGACTCACAAGCACAAGGTGTTTATATTTGTTTGTCTATTCATTCTGGTGTCAACACACCCAAAAGCAAAACGGTTAATATACATACAACTGGAAAATAATAATAAAAATAATAAAAATAAGGTCTTCAAAGTCCCACCTCCACGTGGTGTTGACCAGAAACGTTCTCGCACATATCTCATTAAAACCTTGGGTGCCCATCATGCTCGGGAGAGATATGATTTAACTGAGAAGAGCATCAAAGTAAACAAACCATGAATACACGAAGTAAAAGAAACAAGAAAAACTGCGTAAACGGGATCTTTCCAAATGAAGAGAGCGATGTCGCGCTCAGCAAGGGATTAGACGAGGTATCCCGGCTCGTCACCCAACAAAACCCTCATCCACCGACTAAAGTCAACGCTTGCAGTAGTTCAGACAGTACTCAGAACCAGACCTCTTCTCAAACTGGCCTATCTGAAGTCACATCATCGTTATCCGAATCAACTCAACTCAACTCAACTTTGGGCGGTTGTGGCGCAGTTGGTAGAGCGGGTTGTCCACTAATCGTAGGGTTGGGGTTCGACCCGCCCGAGTGAAGCATGCCCTTGGCAAGACATGAACCCCGTCCCTGATGCAGCTAGCTTGCATGCCTTGTACATGGGAGGGTGGGAAAAAGTTGAAAACCGAAAATCAAGAGAACAGTGGACAACAGAGCAGTGTAAGGATCTCTAGGAAGAAGAAGAAACTAACTGAAGTCGAGCTTGAACGAGTCAAGGCTGATGTCAACGAAACCAGCGCAGCCGGTCACATCGGTGAACATCATCATCATCCTATAGACGTTATATCAAGAGATGATGGTGGACGTGGACTAACTGAACTTGATTCATCCATCGCTGGCCTTAGCAACTACATTGAGTTAGGCAAGAATCAATTCATGAGACTGCTCAGAGAAGATAAATATTCTCTCCAGAAGGAAGCTAAGAAGGTGAGAGAAAAATATCTCAATCAGAGAGACTGAAGCTCAGAAGAACATCAAGCTGCAACTAAAGAACAGCATCGAAAAGCAGAAAATAGACCTTCTGAAAAGTAAACCATGGACAGTTCTATCAAGACTTGGAACAACCAAGAAAACATCAATACAGTGATTACGCCATTCCGGTCTCAAAGGAGAGACAGAAAGCACAGGACCGGATATCACCAAAAGAGCTTCTTAAAACAGCCAGTAGATAGTAAATGTAGACTCTGCAACAGGGCAGAAGGACACACAACTCATACTGTTGCAGGATGTAATCATCTGAATACACCCACAGACACAATAACGTAGCCTGCTATCTTCACTGGACCATGCTGCAAGCGTGTAGGTGTACAAGTGCCGGAGAAGTATTATGAACATCAACCAGGAGAGGTCGTGAACATGAAGGATATCATGTGGGATGTTCCAATAGTTATGTATTCTGTATATAATCATCTTAGCTAACCGGCTGCATGATAAGACAGAGTAAACCTGTCTACTGATCGATATACAGTCGGCGTCCCAGATGATTTGATCATCATGCTTGAAGATACCGAAAAGATCAGTAAATACAAGGACCTGGAAATCCAGATCAGTAGGATGTGGGAATGTACAACTAGATCAGTAGTTTATAGTAGGAGCGTTAGGTACAGTAACGTGGGCTCTGCACACATCCGTCCAAAAGGTCAAGGTGCTACGGTTAATCTCTCTGATCTTTTGTTGAGATCTGGGTTTACCAAAATGGCAAGAAGAAGATCTTGAATAATAATAATAATAATAATAATAATAATAATAAGTCACGTTTATTTATACAGCACATTTAAAGACACAAAGACAGTAAGGCAAAGTGATGAACAATAAGGTTATCTAATTCTAAATAATAATGCAATAAAATACAAAATAATGTTGTAAATCAATCAATGAGTAAAACAATTAAAAAGCATTCAAATACAAAACCCCCAATCAAAAGATTAACAAAACAACAACAACAACAACAACAATCATCATCATCATCATCATCATCATCATCATAATAGTAATAGTAAATATTTTCACACATTTACATTTACATTTATTCACTTGGCAGACGCTTTTATCCAAAGCAACTTACAAAACTTTTCACAAATATTGTGAAAAATATTTGTTTTTAATTATATTTAAGAAATATTTATTATTATTGTTGTTGTTGTTGTTATTGTTATTTTTATTTTTATTATTATTAGTGTTATTGTTGTTATTATTGTTGTTG
The DNA here is from genome assembly GCA_012411365.1 of Ameiurus melas. Taxonomy (NCBI): domain Eukaryota; kingdom Metazoa; phylum Chordata; class Actinopteri; order Siluriformes; family Ictaluridae; genus Ameiurus; species Ameiurus melas. Next base: position 32,534,004 of record CM022761.1, on the reverse strand, counting down.
TTATTATTATTATTATGGTTATTATTATTGTTGTTGTTGTTGTTCTTGTTGTTGTTGTTATTATTGTTAGTGTTATTATTTTTTTTATTATTATTATTGTTAGTGTTATTTTTATTTTTATTTTTATTGTTAGTTTATTTATTTTGTTAGTGTTATTATTTATTTTTATTTATTTTTTATTATTATTATTACTGGTAGTAGCAGTGTTATTATTAAAGCTTCTAAAACTATGAACGGAAAAATCAGACGAATCCAAACCCGACTCAGTTCGATTCATTAAAGTGACTCGCAATGACTGATTCACAATAAACGACTCGTTTAAAAAGAACCGATTCAGTTAATGAATCACCGTTCACCGGTAACCCACAGGAAGTGATGGAGTATTTCTTCTCCTCACGCGCCCGGTGTTGTTCTCCTCCTGCTGGAGTACAGGTTAGAGTGGAGCGGTGACGGACCCGGTACCGGACCTCTCTCTCTCTCTCTCTCTCTCTCTCTCTCTCTTGAAGATGAGTGTACCGGCGCTGCACGAGCCGCTCGGTGAGTCACACAGCTCTCTCCCTCGCGCGCGTGCACATGGCAGTTATTATTATATGAAATGAAATGAAGTGCTGATTCTGTGAGATTATCATGTGTTCAGTGTCATTACCTGATAGATAATGAGCTAACGCTGGGATTATTCCATGAGAAAAGATATGAGCTTAATAATGGAGTAATAATCATCATCATAATTCAAAATAAATATAATAATAATAATAATAATAATGAGAAATAAACTGCTTTTTTGTCAACAAAGGCACAGTGATTGTGGTGTGAACAAATGAATTTATATTACATTTACGAGTGAGTTGTTTTTAGACGAAAAGTAAACATGTGATTTATTGTTCAGTTTACATTAAAGATGTCCGTATTTCTGAAGTTTGAACTGCTGATGCCTCATTAAATACTTTTATGCTTTGTTTCTCAAATAATAATAATCATCATCAGAAATAATAATAATAAGGCAGCACGGGGCAGCAGGGGGCAACACGGGGCAACACGGGGCAGCCTGACCTCCTCTGTCCTTCTGTGAATGTTAAATAAACGTCTCTTTACTTTAAGAAAATTTCACCATATCAACATTTACACACAATTTTTAATCAGTTTATTACAGTTTATGCAAGAAAAGTTGCAGTAACATATAGAATAAATCTATAACACACACACACACACACACACACACACACACACACACACACACACACTGTACACAACACTCTGAAATACGTCTAGACTGAATACAGAATCGTTATTATGAGGTCTCGGTGAAACCTGAAATCTGAAACCTGAAGTATTCGCCTCTTCATGTCTTCAGAACTCAAAAGAAAATCATTTCCATGCCGAGGATCACCAGCGGGAGATTCGTTACCTTCGGAGATCCTCTCAGGGTTCTGGATGTTTCGTTCTATACAGGGTTCTATATACAGTTCTTCTGGGGTAGGATTCTACAGAATAATAATTACACGTTCTTAGCTTTTATTGAAAAGGCTTTTAGGTGACCTGACGTATTTTCTGATAGTGAAAGACTCGGGTATAGGGTTCTAGATTGTCTACGGGTACTTTATAGACTGTAGTTCATGGTTCTTACTGAAAGGGTTCTGCTAGGAACAGTCAGCGCTAAAGCTGTAAGTTTTCAGGACAGAGGAGTTTCTCTGTTTCTCGCTAACACGATGAGGTAATGATCAACGAGTACTGACCCGTCTTGCACATGTTCCACCCCGTTACATGTAGCTATAAATGGATAAAAAAAATGACATGTTGTTCTGTAATAAGTAATGAATGAGTAATAAAGTGCTGTGGTGTACGAGGAATAAAACACACGGGGGCGTGCTGTTCGAGGAAAATAATCAGCTTTAATGCTTTTCAATCTCTACATTAGTTTGTGAGAACTTTGTGTATTTAATAAAATATTATATCCATACACGATATCTTGTGATGTTTACTCTGATTATATTGCATTTCCAGACCTGCTAGGGTTAGGGTTAGGGATTAGGGTTAGGGTTGGGATTAGGGGTTGGGATTTACGGTTAGGAATTAGGGTTAGGGTAGAGATTAGGATTAGGGTTGGGATTAGGGGTTGGGATTTAGGGTTAGGATTAGCATTGGGGATTAGGGGTTAGGGTTAGGGTTGGATATTAGGGGTTAGGATTAGGGTTGGGGATTAGGGGTTAGGGTTAGGGTTGGGGATTTAGGGTTGGATATTAGAGGTTAGGATTAGGGTTGGGGATTAGGGGTTAGGATTAGGGTTGGATATTAGGGGTTAGGATTAGGCGAGGATTAGGGGTTAGGATTAGGGTTGAGATAGGGGTTAGGATTAGGGTGGGATCAGGGCTAGGGCAGGGTTGGGGATTGAGGGTGATATAGGAGGTTAGGGCTAGACTGAATTAGGGTTAGGGCGAGGTTGAGGTTAGGATCAGGCTTGGGGATCAGGCGAGATTAGGGCTGGATACTAGGGCTAGGATTAGGGCTGGGATTAGGCGTTAGGATTGAAATTAGGGTCTAGTTAGGCCAGATTAGGATTGAGGCTGTGATTGAGTTAGGCTAGGCTGGGATATAGGGCTAGGATTAGGCCGGACAGGGTTAGGGTTAGGGTTGGATATTAGGGGTTAGGATTAGGGTTGGGGATTAGGGGTTAGGATTAGGGTTGGGGATTAGGGGTTAGGGTTAGGGTTGGATATTAGAGGTTAGGATTAGGGTTGGGGATTAGGGGTTAGGGTTGGGGATTAGGGGTTGGGATTAGGGTTAGGGTTGGGATTAGGGGTTGGGATTTAGGATTAGGGTTGGGGTATATTGGTTAGGATTGGGGATTAGGGATTGGGATTAGGGTTAGGTGGTAGGAGCGCCACAATTTAAGGTCGGAGTACGCTAGTGCGAGTTCTCATTCAGAAATACACCGTTCACTCGATACAATTTCTCTCCACTATAAAAACAGCACATGAGCCAATCAGCAAGTGAATCTGGAATAACTGACAGTTACGTGTTCTAAACTCTCTGATATTAACCGACCCACTGGAAGGCCCGCCCCTTCCCCCTCGCTCTCACTTTCTGTCACGGAAAATGCCGGATGTTTTGAGGTTCATAATTGTGAAATAAAATCTATCAGTACACTGTAAAACCCTTCAGGTCTTACAGGTAAACTTATAAACGAAGGGTCACCTGCTGCCTTAAAAACATCAGTAAAGTCAACTCGAAGATAAGTTCAAAACTCAAAAATTCAACAGTGATTACATCAGTAAAAATGTTTTGAAACTTATAAACTTGAGGTCAGTGTCCAAAACTTGACATGACAACTGGAGTTAAAGAGAAGAAAAAAGTTTATATAACTTAATGGGGTGATCGTGTTTTACTGTGTGTGTGTACTAGCTAATGCCAACATTAGCTAACGTTCGTATATAACGAACACCGGTCCCATGTATTCATTACCAGAAAGCTGTAACGGTTTTTGACTGAAACAGCGAAGTGTCAGATCGAACACTCTACAAATAATGTTCATGGTGATGATAATTAGAAAGTGATTAAATACGTAGTTCTTTTTCTGGCATGCCCATGTTGCGCCGAGTTCTGGGGTCCGAATCCTCCCCATATAGACTCTCCATATTGACTCTCTGTAGTGACTCTCCATATTGACTCTCCGTATTGACTCTGTGTATTGACTCTCCGTATTGACTCTCCGTATTGACTCTGTGTATTGACTCTCCGTATTGACTCTGCGTATTGACTCTCCGTATTGACTCTCCGTATTGACTCTGTGTATTGACTCTCCGTATTGACTCTGCGTATTGACTCTCCGTATTGACTCTGTGTATTGACTCTGTGTATTGACTCTCCGTATTGACTCTGCGTATTGACTCTCCTATTGACTCGACCTCTGTATTGCTCTGTATTGACTCTCTGATTCTGTGTATTGACTCTGTGTATTGACTCTCCGTATTGACTCTGTGTATTGACTCTGTGTATTGACTCTCAGTATTGACTCTCAGTATTGACTCTGTATTTACTCTGTGTATTGACTCTCAGTATTGACTCTCAGTATTGACTCTCAGTATTGACTCTCTGTATTTACTCTGTGTATTGACTCTCAGTATTGACTCTCAGTATTGACTCTCTGTATTTACTCTGTGTATTGACTCTCAGTATTGACTCTCAGTATTGACTCTCAGTATTGACTCTGTGTATTTACTCTGTGTATTGACTCTGTGTATTGACTCTGTGTATTGACTCTCCGTATTGACTCTCCGTATTGACTCAGTGTATTGACTCTGTGTATTGACTCTGTGTATTGACTCTCAGTATTGACTCTGTGTATTGACTCTCCGTATTGACTCTGTGTATTGACTCTGTGTATTGACTCTGTGTATTGACTCTCAGTATTGACTCTGTGTATTGACTCTCCGTATTGACTCTGTGTATTGACTCTCAGTATTGACTCTGTGTATTGACTCAGTGTATTGACTCGCCGTATTGACTCTCAGTATTGACTCTGTGTATTGACTATCAGTATTGACTCTGTGTATTGACTCTCAGTATTGACTCTGTGTATTGACTCTCCGTATTGACTCTCCGTATTGACTCTCCGTATTGACTCTCAGTATTGACTCTGTGTATTGACTCTCCGTATTGACTCTGTGTATTGACTCTCCGTATTGACTCTCCGTATTGACTCTGTGTATTGACTCTGTGTATTGACTCTCAGTATTGACTCTCAGTATTGACTCTCAGTATTGACTCTCTGTATTTACTCTGTGTATTGACTCTCAGTATTGACTCTCAGTATTGACTCTTTGTATTTACTCTGTGTATTGACTCTGTGTATTGACTCTGTGTATTGACTCTCCGTATTGACTCTGTGTATTGACTCTGTGTATTGACTCTGTGTATTGACTCTCCGTATTGACTCTCCGTATTGACTCTGTGTATTGACTCTGTGTATTGACTCTGTGTATTGACTCTCAGTATTGACTCTGTGTATTGACTCTCAGTATTGACTCTGTGTATTGACTCTCCGTATTGACTCTGTGTATTGACTCTGTGTATTGACTCTGTGTATTGACTCTCAGTATTGACTCTGTGTATTGACTCTCCGTATTGACTCTGTGTATTGACTCTCAGTATTGACTCTGTGTATTGACTCAGTGTATTGACCGCCGTATTGACTCTCAGTATTGACTCTGTGTATTGACTATCAGTATTGACTCTGTGTATTGACTCTCAGTATTGACTCTCAGTATTGACTCCGCATTGACTCTCCGACACTCGTATTGACTCTCAGTATTGACTCTGTGTATTGACTCTGTGTATTGACTCTCCGTATTGACTCTCCGTATTGACTCTCAGTATTGACTCTGTGTATTGACTCTCCGTATTGACTCTCAGTATTGACTCTCAGTATTGACTCTTAGTATTGACTCTGTGTATTGACTCTGTGTTTTGACTCTCCGTATTGACTCTGTGTATTGACTCTGTGTTTTGACTCTGTGCATTGACTCTCCGTATTGATTCTCCATATTGACTCTGTGTATTGACTCTGTGTATTGACTCTCAGTATTGACTCTGTGTATTGACTCTGTGTATTGACTCTGTGTCTTAACTGTGTATTGACTTTGTGTTTTGACTCTGTGTATTGACTCTCAGTATTGACTCTCCGTATTGACTCTCAGTATTGACTCTGTGTATTGACTCTGTGTATTGACTCTGTGTATTGACTCTGTGTATTGACTCTGTGTATTGACTCTGTGTATTGACTCTCAGTATTGACTCTCAGTATTGACTCTCAGTATTGACTCTGTGTATTGACTCTGTGTATTGACTCTGTGTATTGACTCAGTATTACTCTGTGTATTGACTCTGTGTCTTACTGTTATTGACTCTGTATTGACTCTGTGTTACTGTGTATTGCCTCAGTATTGACTCTGTGTATTGACTCTGTTATTGACTCTGTGTATTGACTCTGTGTATTGACTCTGTGTATTGACTCTGTGTATTGACTCTGTGTATTGACTCTCTGTATTGACTCTGTGTATTGACTCTGTGTATTGACTCTCTGTATTGACTCTCAGTATTGACTCTCAGTATTGACTCTGTGTATTGACTCTGTGTATTGACTCTGTGTATTGACTCTCAGTATTTCTTTTGTTTCTGTTGCTACCCGTGTCAGAGAGGAGGGGTTTTTTTCGTTTATGTGATACGATCATGAACGATAGGTTTGAATAATTATTTAACAGTTCTTTAAACAAGCCACGCCCCTTCATCATCCTGCACGTGCAGACTGTCCTTCAGGACATGTTGGTTTTTATGACTGGCCCAGATAAAGTGTGAGCACAAACCCAAGCGGTTCAGAGTCGGAGTCAGGAGGTCACAGAGGAACCCTGAGGGCTTTGTGTGGTTCTAACACACCGTCTGCTTCCCCACACTTACTGTAACGATCTCTACATCGTCTCCATCTGACGTGGAGATCCATCCAGGGGTTTTGTCTGTGTTCAGCGCAGGATGGAAGTGAGAGGAAATTTGATTTAATGCACAGATTTGAATCTTCTTCTCGTTCTTTAATCCAGAGTCAGAGAAACCGTGAAGGTCTTGTGTTTTTGTAAAGCAAGAGGAACTTTGTGTTCATTTTCACTTCCATTCACATCTTCTCACCATCTCCAGGTTCGGATCTACAAACCTGTGATATTTTTGGGAATCCGTAATGCACGTGTTCACTCGCAGTCTTGAGGCTGATGAATGAGCTCTGTGTGTACGGTGGACCGGACGGTTCACAATTTACACGAGCAGAACAGCTTGAACATTTTCTCTAATCGCAATAAAAATCGTTGCCTGTTATTAATGCACACATTTTTCCTTTGTCTTTCCTGTAACTGGGTGTGTATGGGTGGTCGTGTGTGTGTGTGTGTGTGTGTGTGTGTGTGTGTGTGTGTGTGTGTGAACACACGGGCAGCCCTGCAGTCGTATATTATGATGTGGTTTTCATTTCATCTCCTCAAGTTCATCCTGAACACGCTGCTACATGCCGCCTGCATTCCCTGCACCTCGGAGAAACAATGACGGCCTGATTTCATCTGAGAGGCTTTCTTTAAACAAAAACAAAAAAGACCAGTCCATGTCTCATTTCAGAGATAAAACAGGTTGTGTGTTTTCTGTCTCTAGTTAAGCCTGCTCAGAAGTTCACTAGAAGTCACCTGATGACGTTCTTCGCTCATTTGCATATTTCTTTCATCTTCGTGATAATGTTTCTTACAAATGTTTGGCTGGATCGTTTTTTAAAACGTCACCGTGGATGCTGTAGAACATTAATATCAGCTATTATAATAAAAGATATCCCGGCAGCGGGTTGGTGAAATTTGTCTGACGGTAAGCCTACTCAGGTGGCAAATAGAAGAAGAACTTGATGGGAACATCTCCACCACCAACAACCAGTCTACTCCTTCTTCTTACTAATGAGTATGCCTGAAATACTTCAAACAGGAAGGAAGCTATTGAATCTCAGACATTTGACCTTGCTGTGACCTTGACCCTGTTTGGATCAATTCTGAAGTTGATCTGCAGGTGAGGATGATGCTCCATATATCACGCTGAGGAGAATCTCGGACGGACGACTCGGAAATATAACTCCACTGCCTAATGGTCAAGGCATAATAATAATAAGAAGAAGAAGAAGAAGAGAAGAAGAAGAGAAGAAGTACGTTAGGAAATGAGCGGGTTTTTGTGTCGAATCTGGAAATGCAGATTTTAAAGCAAGACTCCAGTCACTAGGGTTCTTATACGGTTCTTAATCAGTTGTGGTGCTCTATCCTGGTCCGGGTGGAGGTCTGATCTGGAGTCTGAATCCTCATACACCCTGATGTGGTTCCAGACTGTCACACTCTCATTCACACCGTGATGGAAATGTAGTTACTAATCTACCTACTGGCATGTTTTCTGGAAGAAGGTTGCAGGAAACTGGGGAACCCAGAGGAAACCCACATCTGGAGAACATGCGCAGTAACGTGAGATCAGGATGGAACAGAACAGGAGAGAGGGAGAGAGAGAGGGAGAGAGCCAGAGAGAGGGAGAAGGACAGAGGGAGAGAGAGGGACAGAGAGAGAGGAAGAGAGAGAGGGGGACAGAGAGAGAGGGGGGAGACAGCGAGGGACAGAGGGAGAGAGAGGGACAGGGAGAGGGAGAGGGACAGGAAAAAAAAAGAGAGGGAGAGATCGAGCAGGAATAAAACTGCTGTAGTTTCCAATGTTAGCGAATGTTTTATGTTTTCCTTTTTTACAATTTCTCACAATGGCAAAGATGTAGGATGAAAACTGAAACACATGACTGTGTGTGTGTGTGTTATGTTATGTGTGTGTATGTGTGTGTGTGTATGAGTGTGTGTGTGTGTGTGTGTGTATGTGTATGTTATGTGTGTGTGTATGTGTGTTGTGTGTGTGTGTGAGTGTGTGTGTGTGTGTGTATGAGAGTTTTGTGTGTGTGTATGTTTGTTTGAGTTTGTGTGTGTGTATGAGGTTGTGTGTGTGTGTGTGTGTATGTATGTGTGTGTATGTGTGTGTGTGTGTGTATGAGTGTGTGTGTGTGTGTGTATGAGTGTGTGTGTGTGTGTGTGTGTATGTGTGTGTATGGAGTGTGTGTGTTATGAGTGTGTGTGTGTGTGTGTGTGTGTGTATGTGTGTGTGTGTGAGTGTGTGTGTGTGTGTATGTGTGTGTGTGTGTATGTGTGTGTGTGTAGAGGTGTGAGTGTGTGTGTATGTGTGTGAGTGTGTATGTGTGTGTGTGTGTGTGAGTGTGTGTGTGTGTGTGTGTGTGTTGTGTGTGTGTGTGAGTGTGTATGAGTGTGTGTATATGTGTGTGTGTGTGTGTGTGTGTGTGTGTGTGTGTGTATGTGTGTGTGTGTGTGTGTGTTGCTCTATAAACACTTCACCTCTTTGTCATTAACAGGGAGGATCACCTCTGAGCCGGTCGAGGATGTCGATCCCAGCAGCTTCATTACAGACACGGTGCGAAGTTTTACTAAATATATTTATTCATGAAACAGCTTTTATTTTAAAAAATCTTATTTATTTGTTTCTTATCTATCTTATCTTTTTAAACGAACACAAACGTACAGTATTTATGTCCAGTTACCTGTTATTGTGCTGCATATGGGAAGTAAAGGTTATGCTTGATTAGTGAACACTTCACTGCTGAATCCTGCGCTCTGATTGGTCAGAAGGTGGTGATTAGTTCTCTATAATAGCGGCTCAGACAGTAGCGCAGGTTTATATTAACACGCTTAAAACTTTATGGTTTCTATAGTAACGGCTCGTTCACAGGAACGCTCCATTGATAATAAACAGATTTGAAAACACTGATACGGTAATAAGTTTTCTCAAAATAAGGAGATGTTCATGTAACATTTATGGAAGGAGTCTCCAGTGTCAGAGGTAAAGCTGTCACTTTAATCTCCAGGACAGACTTGAAGAGAGGGAATAGAGAGAGAGAGAATAGAGAGAGGGAATAGAGAGAGGGAATAGAGAGAGAGAATAGAGAGAGAGAGAATAGAGAGAGAGAGAATAGAGAGAGAGAATAGAGAGAGGGAAAAGAGAGAGAGAATAGAGAGAGGAATAGAGAGAGAGAAGAGAGAGAGGAAAAGAGAGAGAGAGAATAGAGAGAGGGAATAGAGAGAGAGAATAGAGAGAGAGAAAAGAGAGAAGAGAATAGAGAGAGGGAAAAGAGAGAGAGAATAGAGAGAGGGAATAGAGAGAGAGAATAGAGAGAGGGAAAAGAGAGAGAGAGAATAGAGAGAGGGAATAGAGAGAGGGAATAGAGAGAGAATAGAGAGAGAATAGAGAGAGAGAATAGAGAGGGAATAGAGAGAGGATAGAGAGAGAGAGAATAGAGAGAGAGAATAGAGAGAGAGAAATAGAGAGAGAGAATAGAGAGAGGGAATAGAGAGAGAGAATAGAGAGAGAGAATAGAGAGAGAGAAAGAGAGAGGGAAAGAGAGAGAGAGAATAGAGAGAGGAATAGAGAGAGAGAATAGAGAGAGGGAAAAGAGAGAGAGAATAGAGAGAGAGAGAATAGAGAGAGAGAATAGAGAGGGGAATAGAGAGAGAGGGAAAGAGAGAGAGAGAATAGAGAGAGAGAATAGAGAGGGAATAGAGAGAGAATAGAGAGAGAATAGAGAGAGAATAGAGAGAGAATAGAGAGAGGGAATAGAGAGAGAATAGAGAGAGAATAGAGAGAGAGAATAGAGAGAGGGAATAGAGAGAGAATAGAGAGAGAGAGAGAATAGAGATGGTGAGGGAACGAGTGTTTATAGCTGCTATAACGTAAATGACAACAGGACCTAACTTAACATTATATGAAACTGTAAATGGATAAAAAGTATTATAAACATTGTAATCGTTATAAATGACTGTGGTGTAAGAGGAATAAAACACTTAGGGGTTCGCTGTTTTAGGAAAATAATCAACAGTAACTCGTTACAGAAAACGTCCCTGTGAACGAGCCGTTACTATAGAAACGATAACGTATCAGAGCGAGCGCGTTAATATAAACCTGCGCTACTATCAGAGCCGCTGTTCTAGAGAACTCATCACCACCTTCAGCAGAATGATATAACGGTCAGGAGTGAAGTAAGTGGTGAGTCGAGGCGGTGAGTCAGGTCTTTGTGCTGCGCTGGAATGGAGATGTGCTTCAGCTTGTCCTCACCTCATTAGCCTGAAAGTGTCTTATCTGTTCAAATATGCCTCTACTCAGGGAAAAAAAAAGAGGGATAAGAGAAATACCGAATCACTGTCGTGTGTGTGTGTGTGTGTGTGTGTGTGTGGAGTCTCTGCATGATGAATAAAAACTTGTTTGTTTTCTTTTCTCTCCCTCAGTCTCGCTCTCTGAAGTCCAACTACCCCGTTCAAGTCACTGATCCAGACGGTAACGCGGGGTTTTACACCCACCGCCTCTTCTAACACACCCGCCTCAGTCAGTTCTCATACAGATATTAAACATGGCTCGTGCTAGCTAGCACGCTAGTGCTTGGGTTCGAATACATGATATATATTACATAACCTAACATGAAGCTAAAATGTTTAGCTTACTAAACTCTAATAGCTACTGAACAGCTAATAAACTAAACAGCTACTAAACTCTAATACCTACTGCCAAAGAAATAACAAGTTAAACTAAACACAGAGACATTATCGCAGTTAATATTATCAAATCACCAAACAAATTGTCTTTACAATCAGGGCATGTTAGCATCCTCGAGTCTGGAATGATAAATATACAGTTTATGCTACTTATGTTAAGAAAAGGAGTCTACGTTTAAGCTACCTAGCATTGTGGGTTTTCTTTAAGTGTTGGCGACATCATCAATCATTAGCTGGCTATGTTTTTGAGAACGTTCTCGAACGTTAGCTAGCTAGCTCTACTTTGGTGTATTCTCTCTAATACGTACATAGCTAGCTTTGTGTAAGGCTTTAAGGCTAATCTTCAATGTTCGCTACGTCTTTGAGGTTATTCTCTAACATTACTTTGCTAGTAGATCAATATTTACAGCTAGTTTCTCAGTCTGAGCACCGACATGAAATATTCTCCTCCTCGAGAAGCTAGCAACTCTTAAGGATTAGCATAATAGCTTACAAGCTAGCTGGGAAGGTAGAATGAGGCATATTTCTTTTTGGAAGGTGTTTAAATTGCGTGTAAGCAGATTTAATGAGTTAGTTTGTTGTGATCAGATGTGGATCAGGATTTATCTCCTCCATGGACTTTACGTCACTCCTGTTGTCGAATCAGCGTCATTTTAGAACGTTATCAGTTCATTGTCCTTTCCACACACCTGCTCATGATCATTTATTCAGTACATTTACATTTACATTTATTCACTTAGCAGACACTTTTATCCAAAGCAACTTACAAATGAGAAAAATACAAGCAAAGTATGGCAGCATCTTATAGATCAAAATATTACACTATAATTCTATTACACTGCAGATTACAGTTTATCTCTCAGATTCTTAACTGCTGAATCTGTACTGTGTCGTAGTTAAAGCTTGAGCTGCATTCATTTAGTTCAAGTTCATTAATAAATATTTACAGGATTACACCAATGAATAAAAACATATTTTGGAAATTATGACAATTAATAGTTAATTTTTGGGATTAATACAAATTCGGTTTGTAGAATTAATACACAATGAATACAATTCTTTATGGGGATTTTGCCAATTATTATATATTTATATTTAATATATATATATTTTTTTAAAATATATATATTTTTTTAAAATCTGGATTACACAATTTATCAAATATATTTTTTTCAGATTTCACTCATTAATAATAGAAATCATTTTGGACATTACACCATTTAATAAACCATTTTCTGGAACATTTACTCAATTAATCAATTATTATTTTTTATTTACACCAATGGGTGAAAAAATTGGGATTATGCTACTTAATAAAAATATATTTTAAGGATTACTCTCATTTATTTTTGAAAAAAATTGAATAAAATTTGGGATTATACCAATTTATGAAAGTGTATTATATTACATTTAAAGTTTAAAACTTTACTAATATGCTTATTTGTTTATTTAAGTTAATTTTATATTGTAGTGAATCAGGAGTCAATTATTGTGATAATTAACAAACAATATATTCCATAAATTCCTTAAAATTTGTCCATTTTAGCTAAAAATATGACATTGATTATTTTTTTTAATAATTCCATAACAGAGGTTAATAGAGAAAGCTTTAACTCTGTTTAACAACAGTAACCTGAGTGTATGAGTGGTTTAGGATATCACAACACTAATTTAATAAGATTGACAGTTTAATGACTCCGATGTTTATTAAAACCTCGGCTCTAAAGTCCCGCTTTTGGATCTCGGACGTGCCTCAGACATGTAGACGGTTGTTGTTGACACACGGTGGTTCCTCCCTGTACTGCTGAGACTGTCTTTTCTGTTGTTAATCTTTACACTCATCACCTATTGAGCAACAAAATACCCTGTGGAGTAGTCGGGGGGGTATGGGTGGGGGTGTATGTGGGGGGTACGCAGGTGTGCTATGACAGGTAGCTCCTTTAATTATTCTTTCCAATCCTTCTTTTTCATGGAGGATCTAAAGCTGTTTGGGGGTTGAACAGATCCACGTGCAAACTGAAACTGGAACTCTAGCGCTGTTTATCTAAAAGAAAGAAATGTATTTAATAAAATCTAATCCTAATTATTTATTCACATGATCAGTTACACACAAGACACGGGGTGTTCGTTTCAGGGGGAAACGTTTGTAAGAGAATTCATTTCAGCCATTTAATCAGGACAGAAGTAACGGAGGAGTGTGTGTGTGTCTGTAGTAGCCGACGCTCCGCAGTGGCTGAGCTGTATTAGTGCTGATTTAGTGCTTAGGGGGCGCTCTTTCACCGCTCAATCACCATTCGATCATTTTCAGCTCTCCGTGAGCTTTATGGAGACTCTTGTGGGCACGTGTAGATGTGCCGTGAACATGCTCGGTCATTCTCAGCTGATTGGTGTGTATCAGAGTACACACACGAGAGTACGGAGAAAATCTGACGGGAATTATTGGTTTGGTTTGTACACACAACTTTAATAAAAGAATGCGAAATGAAGCCCAACAGGAGCAGGACATTGCTATCAGTAAAGCTGAGTGTGAGTAGTAAGTGCTACTGTTTATTATCAATTTTGTAGATAACGTGACTCTACAGCTGAGTTCAGTGCCTCCGGGATACCTCACACCTCCCATGGACCGAATACAGCAGGTGAGTAAACTGTTTCATGAAATGTAACTATAAATGGATAAAAAGTGTGATGTCCTTCGTTCATAAGTAAAAAAAAAAAAAAAAAAAGTTGCTGAGTTATCAAGTCAGTATTTTCATAGCAGTTCAGTTCAAAGTATCACTGAACTATTGAACTCTTTCATGTTTTTGTTTTCATTTAATATTTAATTTTTAAAATTAAAATCTATTTATTTGATGTGAACACACGGTAACACACGAGAAAGGTACATTTTGAAAACTGGCAGAAGTCTTGCCCCTTCCGCTCATCGTGCTGATCAGATATTGTTCAGTGTATATGCACGATATATATACACACACACACACACACACACACACACACACACACACACACCTTCTACACATTTCTACACGTGAAATGATGTATTGTTTTTCTCCTATTTTAATTCCTCTTTGTGACTGCTGTGAAGTTTCCTCCTCCTCCTCACCAGAGCCGTGTGATCACACACCGTTTACTACACTTCATTTCCTGCAGGAAGTTTATTCTCAGACGTGCCAAAACCCCACACTGCAATTACTTTCTCTGGGTGTTATGAGTGTACGTGTACGCACATGTCACACCGAACACTCGGTCTCTTTTCTGTGTAGGGCCGAGACCTCACGCTTTAGCCTTTTTGACACTTTTTAGTCATGTATTTTCATTCTCAGACTAAGTTCATTGTTGATTAATGTGTATGTGTGAAATGCCGGGACAATAACGAGGCTAATTGGTGTCAGGTGATCTAATCAGTTCAGGAGTGAGGTAGAAACTTATAAAAAAGAAAAACTGGACCACAGCACAAGGCTCTGTTTTAAGTGGATGGTGGAAAACTGATTTCCGATAACGTTGGAGTAATGTGGTAGCAGATCTTATGAAGAACCTTTTTTTTTTCTCTCCGTTCAACAGCAGTTTTGTCATTTTCTGTAGCCGTTCGGTTCTGATTGTTTTTAGATCTAATAACTTGGTAAAAATTTTAGCTGACTATTTTTAGGGACCTCACAGAAATCAGAAATTTTCTCTGGTCATAAATAATCTGGGATAAATTTAGAAAGTTAAACAATTTGCTGAAAATCAAGAGAGAACTTTTATAATAATAAAAATGGTTTAAGAAATAAGTGGCCTATTAGGAAAAAAGGGGTTCTGAAAGAGAGACTCTTAGTTCCAGGGTTCCACAAAGAACTTTTAAATCTTTCCCACAGGAACCAACTAAAAAAAAAACCCATTTGAGCTACTAAATGGACCTTTTTTCTTAATGAGTAGCTACATGCCTAACTATTATTAGTTTTAATGTGTCTTGGAGAAGGTCACGTGCAAATGTTTGTGTCAATTTGGAACAAAATTAAGAAGCCGGAGAAATTTCTAGCAATAAAACTTTTAGTCTGTTTGGTTTCTCAGATGCTCTTTTATTATCAAAGGATAATAAAAAACCACAACACAACCAAATTGTGTATGTGAAATTGTTGTAAAATGTTCCTCTGAATAAATTCATATGAATTTGCTATTGTATAAATTTTCTCAGAGTAAATTTGATCAGAATTGTGTTACGTTCTCAGATGCTATTAGACCTAGTTTGAGTTTTGTCTCAAATTGTCCCTCAAGTTTTTACACTGCTGTGTTTTTAGATGAAAATGAACCAGGTTATATATAAAATAAAAGAAGGAAAAATATTTATTTATTTATTTGAAAAGTTCTCAAAGAGAACCGAAAGACAATTCATGCAGTTTCCAAAAATGAACAAGATCATTAAGCTGATTAAGAACAGCGTGTTTTCGTTATAGCTTTGAGGTCAAACCACAACTCATTCACGTCGGGCTTCTACTATAATTCTACAGTCTGAGGAAAAACGTTTTCCTGAAGAGTTCTTTGGATGGTCAATGGTTCAGGGTGTTGATAAGACAGTGTAGGATTAATTTAGAAAGTACGGTTCATCAGCAAGCCTAACACTTCAATCAGATCTATAGGGAAGTTACTGATAAACCTTAAAAAGATAAATAACTATAAATAACTCTCAATTGTAGTTCCACATATTAAATTCCAAATTAAGGGTCCTCCTGAAGAACTAACTGAAAAACCACCATGATTCATGCTCCTTATGCCTGGAGCTTCAGCAGTAAGCTTACAATGTGTGGAAAAACAGGTTCCTCAAAGGTTCTTTGCATGGTCTTGCTTTCTAAATAATTTCTAGTTGGGATTGTTTCTAAAAAGGAAACCATATGCAGGGTTCTACATGGAATCTTATTCCCAGAAGAACCCTTTGGGGTGCTAGATGGAACCATTGTTGACATTTTGTTTGCTTTTATTTATCTTTTACTTTCTACTGCAGCATCCGTGAGAAAAGTGATTGTTCATGGGAAGTTACAGTAGACGGAGATGTGTGTGTTTGGAAGTTTACACAGTATTTAATACTGCTCACCACAGCAGAAACTCTGGAGAGAATGTGTTGGTGTACAGCTGTCTCATTCACAGTTTTCTCACAAGTGTAGGCCTGCAGTGTCACATGATGATGGTTATTGTTGATTTTGTTTTAAATAAAACATGAAATTGATGCGGTTCTCTTGTGCGGCAGCCTGTTGAAAATGACGCAAGTGCATTTATCTGTCCGGGATCCATTACTCCAGGTACGCGTGACACTTCTCCCTCCTTGTTTCGCTTATTATTAATATTATTATCAGAGGATTTTACTCGTTATAACCATCACGACTTCTCCACCTCAGAGTTCACCCAAGATCTCCAGTGCTTGTCGAGCTCCTGCGAGAAGTGCCTCTGCTCCATCCCACCTCCCAAAATCAGCGACCTTCTGGACGATGAGGACCTTCTCTACACGCTGAGATTGAAGCTCGACCCTGCGCACTACACCGTCAAGAACTGGAAGAACTTTGCCAGCCGCTGGGGCATGAGCTACGACGAGCTGATGATGCTCGAGCAGCGGACACACGGCTCGATCTCCCACAGTCCCACTCAGGAGTTCCTGTTCCGCTACAGCCAGAAACCGGTCACGGAGCTCACCAAGCTCTGCCAGTTCTACCAGCGTATTGATGTACTGCGGCTTCTTCAGCAGTGGGTGGAAAACGACTGGCCCTCACGGTGGAAAAGAGTACATTAGCAAAATAAATATATATATATGGACTGCTAATAAAAGAGGGACACGAGGCTTGTGCTTTTAGAGGCAGAGTGGAAGATGATAGGCGTGCATGTGGTCCATACGTGCTGCTGGATTCTTTCTGGAGTGGACTTTCTGGAGTATCTCTATTAGACAACCTGGTTTTATATTTCTTTTTGAAAGCTTACGAGTTTTGTCGAGCCTGAGAACGGACAGTGAACTGGTTTAATTTGTTTTAACTGGACGTTGCAGTAAACGAACACCTGTGGCCGTGGTGATGTTCATCAGGAAATCAGCGACTGTAAATGATCATTAACACGCGTAAAAATAAATACATACAGCGTAAAACATGCTGACTCGACCTCCTCTTACAACAAGGAGAGTTTTTACAGATTGAACACCGATCGCTTAGAAACCCCAGCAGATTACTTGATGTGTATGCGCAGTGCATGCTGGGTAATGCAGTGACGGAGCGTCCAGTGATTATAAACGCAACGAAGATACAAGATGAAAAATTCTATTGAAACGCTAAGGCTGGCATGTGACACTGAGATCCGTTGTTAGAGATAAGGGTTCCTCAGGGGTTCTTTGGATAGTCAGATTCGGATACGGAAGCAATCTGTTGTCAGGTTCTGCACCAAAGGTTCCTTGAGAAGGTCTGGATTTATGGATCTATGTTAATACATTACGGGGACAAATTGAAAGATCCTGTAGGGTTCTACTGTATGCAGATCCCTTACTTTATAAATAGATACTTTATAAATAGAGGTTCCTCTGTGGTTCTTTGGATAGTGTGTAAAGGGTTCACTTACAGATTAAGTTCTACTCAGAAGCCTCTCTTATAAGAAAGTAATTTGAGGGACAACAGAAAAAAACCCTTTGTGGTTCTTCATACTCCGACATTACATTCATACTTCATAATTCAGACATTGGTCATGTTGCTGTTTTACCCTGGAGTTAGGCCACAGTTGTCCTCATGCTGCCTTCTGAAAAGGATGATGTTTTCTCTTAAATACTGTGATATATCATATACCAGTTATTATCAAATGCCGTAGACGTACCCCATGTTCACGCTAGCGAGCGACGAGTCACTCGGGTCACTTGAGAGACAGTGGTAGCTCTTTAGAACTTCTAAAGCTAATTCAATAACACACTGATCAGTATGAACATCAGTTGTGTGTTTTACGTTACGTGCTTCCTACTAGGATTAGATTAGCAAAGCGAGCTAGCTGTACTAGCTGCATACACTCATCAGAGGGGCCAACGGAGGCTTCCATCCTAGCTGTATTTTCCTTCCTGACGTCTGTGCGTGTTTAATGAGCGCTCGGATATGAAGCCGCATTTATTATTCCATTTTGTGCATCAGATATTAAATGGGAACTGAATGCATTCAGGAACTAATGTTGTGAGGAACGTTGGACCACACGCTGCGTAGGATCGGGTCGAGGAATCAGATTTGTTCCTTTATCGCATCGCAGCATAGAATTTAAAAAAAAATCTCTATTCAAATGTCATTCGACGCTTTGTTTCTCAGTAGTAAACGATAATAACCAGTTGGAGGATAATAACCTTTTACCATGCACTTGAAATTCTGAGTTTATTTTGGAAATGTCCCACAAATAAAGTAGCACTTGTCAAAAATAATTTCATGTCCCTAACTTAATGTTTTTAAGTTGTTGGTTTTTTTTAGTTTCTTTAGGAGGTCGTAAAACAGGATTACTGAAAGGTATGGGCTTCATGTGACATGGACCATATTGACAAGAAACATCTTAGTTAATGTTCTGGAGAATTTCACGATCATCGTAATCAGTCTGATTATACTTTTAGAATCTTTTACTTGTTAAGCATGTGTAAGCAGTTAATAATACAAATAATAATACACAGAATAAGCAGCGTATTGATGAAACTGTTCGCCATGAATATAAATCCATCACTCTTCATTCAATAGTTCTCTAAAATTTGCGTAACATCAATTGCACTTATACGTGTTTGTTTGTTTGTTTGTTTGTTTGTTTTTTTGTTGTCTTTTTTTTTAACTCAAAATTGCAAGTCAGAAATCCTCGATATGATCCACCCGGCTTTTTATAGGCATATACTGTACGGTAAGGTTACAACAATGAGACTGTTATACAAGTGGGCCACAGTGTGTGTGTGTGTGTGTGTGTGTGTGTGTGTGTGTGTGAGTGTTTAATTCTTCATAAATAAATTTGTTGATTAATATTAGCTCATGAGTTGTAATTTGAAAACAAAGATAATTCACTAAAGTCCAAAGAAAACCTAAACATCGTAATCATGAAGTGGCGAGGATAGGTGGAGGAGGAGGAGGAGGTGGAGCCGGAGGAGGAGGAGGAGGCGAGGAGGAGGAGGAGGAGGTGGAGGAGGGGAGGAGGAGGAGGGAGGAGGAGGTGGAGGAGGAGGTGTGGAGGAGGAGGTGGAGGCGGAGGAGGCGGAGGAGGAGGAGGAGGAGAGGGAGGAGGGAGGTGGAGGAGGAGGAGGTGGAGGGAGGAGGAGGAGGAGGAGGAGGTGGAGGTGGAGGAGGAGGAGGAGAAGGTGGCGGAGGAGGAGGAGGTGGAGGAGGAGGAGGCGGAGGAGGAGGAGGGGTGGAGGCGGAGAAGGAGGAGGAGGAGGAGGAGGTGGAGGCGAGGAGGAGGAGGTGGATGAGGAGGAGGAGGAGGCGGAGGAGGAGGAGGAGGTGGATGAGGAGGAGGAGGAGGAGGAGGAGGAGGAGGTGGAGGCGGAGGAGGAGGTGGAGGTGGAGGAGGAGGAGGAGGAGGAGGAGGAGGAGGTGGATGACAATAAACAAAAATTTAAGTCAAAATTTGTATTTATTGAAAAAACACACAGTGGTATACATGTAAATATTTTACAGTTAAAGAAGAGGGAAGTTTCTTACAGTTTCTTATAGCATTGTAAATAACCAGCGTATTTCCCATTAGCAACAATACTGATAAATAAAATATGATGTAATTATTACATGTAAATGAAGTAAGTATTAAGTAATTTAAGTATTTATATTCATTTTAATTGCACATGCAGTAGTTTATATTCCAAAGAAAATGCTAAATGTTTTCCTTCATATCTTAATTCTTATGAATATATCGTGTTTGACATGTCGGTGAATGACGTACTGACACTTTATACAAAATGACAAGATATTAAACTTCACCCATGTAAACACAAACTTTTTAAAATTCTCTTTTTTTTTTCTTTTTTTTTTATATAATTCTGTAAAATTCCGTAAACGTTTTCTTCATATTTATGTTAAGTGATAAACTGTGTCTAGGAAAGAAAAAAAAAGACACCCATAACAGTAATGTAAACAAAAGAAATGTAATAATAATTTTGTAATATTGTAAAATGGTCAAAGTTTAGACTTGAAGCTAATTTTCTGTATCTGAGCTGCTGCTCAAACCGAGCATGTTGTTAAGACTCAGAGAAAGTTGATCATTTTTGCTAGTCGAGTTCACTTGCGGATGATCCTTTTCCGAGTCAGGATTGATCACTTTAAATGTTCCTTGTCTCACGTTTGTAGGAGTGTCTGGGAGTTCGGAGCTCGCTGGATCTGACGGCGTCGTGAGATTGTACATGGAACGTGTTGTGAAAAGCCGTAGTCTTTCTTTGATGTCTATAGATTGTGAGTTTGCGTTGGAATCGAGAGTTCCTGTGGATGATTTCCACCCAGCTCTGACCCTGGGAACAGTGGGAACTGAGACGGTCGCAGACGGTGACTCTGTTTTAATGGGGTTGGTGTTCAGGTCAACAGGGTCAACAGCTTCAGTAGCGTCTTGCAGATCATCAAACTTGCTGTTGGGAAGTCGATGTGTCTTGAACATGGGCAAACTTTTTGGAAGTTTCACATCTGCGTTAGCACTGACCTCACGGTCATCGATGTTTGCATCGACGGTATCTATGGTTCCTCCAATAGATCCGTGATTTGAACGTTTGAACGGCCATTTTATTTTACTCTTAGACCCATCGACATGGAGATCGGGAGATTCGACATCAACCGCTCCTTTGGGTAAACTCAGATCAACGTTAGGGCTCTCAACTTTGGGGGCCGACACGCTCAGGTCAGGTTCATCAAAACTGGGAGATTTTACTTTTGGACTAGAGAAATTTAATCTTTTTAGCGTTGGAAATTTGAGCTTTCCTTTAGGGGCATCTATATCAACATTGGGACCTTCGAGATTAGCTGTAGGCAAGTTCAAACTGGCATCTGGAGCTTTAATATCTGCATCAATTTTGGGGGCTGACAGACTGAGGTCGTTGACATCAACTTCTGGTGACTTTACTTTAGGAGTAGATGCACTCATTTTGGATTTTTTGAAAGTGAAGAATTTAAACTTGCCAGATGGGGCCTCTATTTCTGGAGTTTTAACATCCACATCTGGAACCTTAACATCAGCTTTGGGTAATTTCACATCAACATCAGGTCCACTGACTTTAGCCTTTGGTAGATTTAGATCAACATCTGGTGTGTTCAGTTCTCCATCAATCTTAGGAAGAGAAACATTCAGATCTCCACTGGCATTCAGGTTAGGCTCGTTAACATTTGGTCCAGAGACGTTAAATTTGGGCATCTTGAGGTGTGGCATCTTAAGCTTTCCAGAAGGTGCATCGATGTTGGCATCTGGGACGTTCAGATCTACATCGGGGCCTTGAAGACTTCCCTTTGGCAACCTCAGGTCTACATCTGGTCTAGAAAGATCAACATTTGGTGCACTCAGGTTAAGATCAGGTCCTTTGAGATCTGCTTTAGGTAGATCCATGTCTAAGCTTGGTGCATTCAGGTTTGCATCAACATTTGGCCCTTTGACCTTTGGCCCAGATACGTTAAATTTGGGCATCTTGAGGTGTGGCATCTTAAGCTTTCCAGAAGGTGCATCGATGTTGGCATCTGGGACGTTCAGATCTACATCGGGGCCTTGAAGACTTCCCTTTGGCAACCTCAGGTCTACATCTGGTCTAGAAAGATCAACATTTGGTGCACTCAGGTTAAGATCAGGTCCTTTGAGATCTGCTTTAGGTAGATCCATGTCTAAGCTCGGTGCATTCAGGTCTGCATCAACATTTGGCCCTTTGACCTTTGGCCCAGAGAGGTTAAATTTGGGCATCTTGAGGTGTGGCATCTTAAGCTTTCCAGAAGGTGCATCGATGTTGGCATCTGGGACGTTCAGATCTACATCGGGGCCTTGAAGAAATCTCTTTGCGCAACCTCAGGTCTACATCTGGTCTAAGAAATATCAACATTTGGTGCACTCAGGTTAAGATCAGGTCCTTTGAGATCTGCTTTAGGTAGATCCATGTCTAAGCTTGGTGCATTCAGTTCTGCATCAACATTTGGCCCTTGACCTTTGGCCCAGAGAGGTTAAATTTGGGCATCTTGAGGTGTGGCATCTTAAGCTTTCCAGAAGGTGCATCGATGTTGGCATCTGGGACGTTCAGATCTACATCAGGGCCTTGAAGACTTCCCTTTGGCAACCTCAGGTCTACATCTGGTCTAGAAAGATCAACATTTGGTGCACTCAGGTTAAGATCAGGTCCTTTGAGATCTGCTTTAGGTAGATCCATGTCTAAGCTCGGT
Source organism: Ameiurus melas (assembly GCA_012411365.1). Taxonomy (NCBI): domain Eukaryota; kingdom Metazoa; phylum Chordata; class Actinopteri; order Siluriformes; family Ictaluridae; genus Ameiurus; species Ameiurus melas. The sequence goes on along the minus strand of CM022761.1, from coordinate 32,511,525 downwards.
GCATTCAGGTCTGCATCAACATTTGGCCCTTTGACCTTTGGCCCAGAGAGGTTAAATTTGGGCATCTTGAGGTGTGGCATCTTAAGCTTTCCAGAAGGTGCATCGATGTTGGCATCTGGGACGTTCAGATCTACATCGGGGCCTTGAAGACTTCCCTTTGGCAACCTCAGGTCTACATCTGGTCTAGAAAGATCAACATTTGGTGCACTCAGGTTAAGATCAGGTCCTTTGAGATCTGCTTTAGGTAGATCCATGTCTAAGCTTGGTGCATTCAGTTCTGCATCAACATTTGGCCCTTTGACCTTTGGCCCAGATACGTTAAATTTGGGCATCTTGAGGTGTGGCATCTTAAGCTTTCCAGAAGGTGCATCGATGTTGGCATCTGGGACGTTCAGATCTACATCGGGGCCTTGAAGACTTCCCTTTGGCAACCTCAGGTCTACATCTGGTCTAGAAAGATCAACATTTGGTGCACTCAGGTTAAGATCAGGTCCTTTGAGATCTGCTTTAGGTAGATCCATGTCTAAGCTTGGTGCATTCAGTTCTGCATCAACATTTGGCCCTTTGACCTTTGGCCCAGATACGTTAAATTTGGGCATCTTGAGGTGTGGCATCTTAAGCTTTCCAGAAGGTGAATCAACACTTGGGGCATTTAGATCCACATTAGGGCCCTTGATATCTCCTTTTGGCAGGTTCAGATCTACATCTGGAACAGAGAGGTTGAGCGCTGGTGATTTTGCATGAAGGTTAAGATTTGGATTCTTCAGCTCAGCTTTGGGCAAATCTATATCTGGACCGGCTAGAGAACCATCAATCTTAGGTGCTTTTAGGTCCAGATTAGGTCCTTTGAACTCGCCTGATGGTAGATTCACATCTGGTGTTTGCAAATTTGCATCAACACTTGGTGTTTTTACTCTTGGGCCAGTGAGACTAAATTTAGGTAGCTTAACATGTGGCTTCTTTACTTTTGCTGATGGGGCATCAATTGTGGGAGTTTTCAAGTTCACATCTCCATTGACACCAACATCTGGGACATTAAGATTAGCATCTACATCTGGTCCTTTGACTTTTGCACCAGAGCCAGTAAATTTGGGCAGTTTGGGTAGCTTGAATTTAATGGGTCGAGTTTCAGCATCAATTTTGGGAGCTTTCAGGTCTACATCTGGAGTTTTGATGTTTAAGTCTGGTGTACCGATATCACCTTTTACATTTGGTGCAGAGAGTTTGAGATCTGGTGCTTTGGCATCTATGGTTGGCCCTTTAGCTTTGGGCAGGTTCATGTCTACATCCATGTTTGGGGCATTGATGTCTGCATTCATTTTGGGGGCTGACAGATTGAGTTCTGGAGTATTCACATCTGCATCAATGCCTCCTAAATTTCCTTTCACTTTTCCTTTGGGTTTTTTAAATTTGGGCCATTTAAATTTAGCAGATGGGCTGTCAGTGTTAAGATTTGGGGTATCGATGCCAAATTCAGGACTGCTGACCTCGGTGTCAGGTAAATTCACATCCACACCTGGGGTCTTGATGTCGGCTTTGAGATTTGGTACAGAGAGGTCAGCATCTGGTGGCTTCACTTTAGGCTTTGAGAGACCCCAGCTTGTCTTCGGCAAGTTGAATTTGCCAGAGGGTCCTTCAATGTCAACATCTGGCAGTTCTGCATTAAGATTTGGGCCTTTCAGTTCAGCATTTGGCAAATTCACACCTACATCAGGTGTATTGAGGTCTAAATCAGGGGAACTACCCTTAAAGTTCGGCATCTTGAATGCAGGAGTTGTATAGGATGCTTCTGGAGAGTTCAGTGTTGGAGAAGACACGCTGCCGTCTAGATTAGCACCTTTAAGTTTTGGCCCTGTCATGCCGAAGGTTGGCATCGTGAACTTGCCGCCGTCCCCGACGGTCAGCTCTGGTGTAGAGCCCTTCAGTTGTGCCTGTGGGAGTTCTCCATTCACAGATGGAGCTGCGAGGCCACCTTTGACACCGGGGAGACTTAAATTCCCATTCAACCCATGGATGTCAGCTGATGGGGCTTGAAGTTTTGGAGTGTCACCCTTCAAAAATAAATCACCAAATCTCTATGGAAAGGAAATGGGGGGGTTAAGAATTGATTGCAGCATATCGTCAGTATATTTAGAAACCTAAACAGGATGTATTGTAGCTCCTTTTTTGAGTTTCCCATCCAAAACAACAAATCAAAACACTTCATTCAGTGAAACAACTGAATTATGTGTTAAATATTTATTTTAGTATATTTGCATGGTTAAGATTAAAGCGTTGCTTACCACTCCAGCATTTGCACTGGCTTCGGTCTTAATTTCAACGTTCTCATCATAAGTATGAATGATCTTGAGTACTTCCAGCACTTTATCTTTACTGAGGTGATCCAAGTGAATTGTGGCACCGACGATCTTCTCATCTATGGAATATTCAAGAGTGGTTAGTAATCATTTTTCCAACAATGAAATCAAAGTTTCCTGATGTTTCTTCACGGCTGTTAAAAAACCTGAACTATTTCCTCATGGTTTTACGATAAACCCAAAGCGTGGTCATTACCTTGATTTACGTTGATTGCAGGTTTATTGATTCCAGTGTTTAACACATCACTGGCCGAGAGGCTCGAGGTCCCCATTTCCCCATTCTGAAAGTGATCATTAATAGGACACAGGATTAGTTATGAATGTTTAAAGTAAGGTTGGAAAACCAACACATTTGCACCGAGTCAGCCGACAACGAGGCGAAGCACTCACGTGGTGAAGGAAACTTGCCATTATCTCTGAATTATGTCTACAGCTGCATATCACGGAAGAATCGGTCCTGTAATCTGTCGAGACAAAATAGGAGATGTCAAGAGAAAATTCAGCTTATAATTATAAAGTCTGGATCACTAAAATAACATTTGATTGTAGTGCAAAAAAAAACATATTCAGCTGGAATTCAGATACAGGACGTTTTTCTCTACGGAAAACACTCCTTTGCTGTCACGTGCGATACAGGTTTAGCCACACTCGAACGCTTAGCATGCTTTCAGCATGTTCAGCAATGTCGCACGACCAGTTGTCGACTAAATAAATAAATAAATAAAGCCTCATGTGCGTGTGTTTTTCGCCCTGCCACATCCCTTTAAACGAGGAAGAAACTTTGTGGCACATGATGAAGTTGTTCTTTAAAAGATAAAGTGTTGATATTTTACACATGAAAGGGGAAAACAGGTATATTTCCTGGGAACTAGGAAAAAAATACGTTTATATATTCATGTAAAGCTGCTTTATGTTGATGTCCATTGTTAAAAGTGCTGTAGAAACAAAACTGAATTGAATCGAATAGTTAGTTATTTGCGTTAACTGCTAGTATGTCAATAAATAAATAATTAAAAACATGCATGTCTAACTGTCTGAGTGGTTAAAATAAATGAATTTAGGGCCATTATGACACTGTTCTACGATCGAGACGATGTTTTTAACGCGGCATTGATTTTAAACGTCGAAAGAATGAAACACTCAGTCGTCGCTGTACAAAGTGCGACGCGACTCGGTTGTGAGTTCCCCGTCAGGCCGTGCTGCGTGTGTTAACAAAGGACAAAACTATTTCTACAGCTATGTTAAATTTTTTTTTTTTTTAAAAAGAAGAAGAAGAAGAAAGGAACACAATACAATTATATTTACAGTCATGTTTAACGAACGGAAAAGAAAGGAAAGTAAAGAATGTACTGCAGCACAATGTTGGTGTATTTCGAAATGTCAGTAAGATAGATTATAGGTCACTTTATTCTCACTTTACGGCCAGTATGCTGAGGTTTAGACGCCGGCTTGAGCGATTGAACTGAAATGTCTTTAACTTTAAAAAAAAAAGGGTTGGGGTTGAAATCCTCGTTCTGATCCTGTACTCTGGAAGCACTTTTATTGTCCTGTATCCGTGTTTATGAACGGATGAAGGGAACGACTGAAGAGTTTTCCGAGAGGAATGACACGCTCGGTTATTTATACAGTACATCCAAAATAATCCTGACGTGCTCTACAGTAACAGGAGTAGTGAAGTGGTGAAGTGTAGTACACCGCGTTCAGAGAAACACGATGTAGATGAAGGTCCTTCATCAGTTCTTTGACTTTCATCCAAAAAAAAATAAATAAAGGTTTCTACTGTTTTTACTGCATTTAAAATTCTAATCATCGTCATATTTAATATATATGTATATATATACGGAATGCTTTCATGTTTGTGTTTTTTGTCATGACAAAACATACAAAACGCTGCCGGTTCATAACGTACACACGTGTCGCACCTAAAAGACCTGTTGAGTCAGTGCAGACAGTCGTGTGCAAAAGTTTGCACACCCCGCACTCTTTCTATTATGGTAACATACTCTATTTGACAGATTTTTGTGATGATTGAGTAACAGCTGTGGAGCCCAAACACATTCGTCGTCACACCCAGTGTGTCATGGGTGCACATTAAAAGCTCTTTTTCTTCTTCGGCGTAAATCTTCGCACTCGATTATGGTATTAGGTTCAAAATAAATAAATAAGGTGTATAAGGACCGTCACCTTTCACAGTTACAGTTCTGCATTGAGTACCCAGCTGATCAGGGTTTTGCTTTGGGTTCTCTTTAGTTGTTCCTCATTAAAAGGACGCTTATTCCGAAGAGTGTATTACGGTATGGTTGGTCGATTTTGAGAGGAAGTTGGGTGAAACAGCTGACGGCCAATCCGCTGCGAGATTGTGCCGTACCATCCACATCGTGCAATTTCGATTCATAAGAAATGTTGATCTGTTTACATATATGGTTTTTATCCAGATGTTAAATGTTTCTTGTGGGCGTGGCCAGTGGTCGTTTTAGTTCCATACGATCGTACGGATTTTTCACTTCTTTACAGCGTCGTAACTCATTCACACAGAATGCAGCTCTGTGTCGCACATGTACGTCTGACACTCTGCCTCAGAACATTCCTCCAGGGCCTAACAGCGGCTCGATGTGAACTCACACCCTTCTGGTTGCTGAAGTGAACCTCCTCTGTTCCAGGTGAAACCTGCGATGTGTTCGGAGGATTTCAGAAGAATTCCTTCACTGGATTATAAACAAAACTGCGCAACACAAACACCCATTAAACCCTGAGCTTCATAACTTTTAAAACAGTCATTATCTACTGTGTGTGTGTGTGTGTGTGTGTGTGTGTGTGTGTGTGTGTGTGTGTGTGTGTGTGTGTGTGTGTGTGTGTGTTGGTGATGCACCAGCTCATGTCACTGGAATGTCAAGCATGGTGTTTGGGTTTTGGGGGTAAAAGGTGTAAAAACCCGTCGGTTCAGATGAGTGAAGGTTGACCTGATCCTGCTGCGCGCGCACACACACACACACGCACACACACACACACACACACACACACACACCTCTCTTCATCCATTCCGTAGAGTATAGTCATATTCATGAGTCTGTTTGCATCTCATTAACAGGGTGTGGCTAATTTCTTCATTTTAAATTTTAAATAAAGTTCTAAACGACTCCTTTAACCCTTTAAACTGTTGAGAGAGAGTTCCTGTCACAGTGTCACAAAGTTCCTGTCAGAGAGTCACAGAGTTCCTGTCACAGTGTCACAGAGTACAGAGTCACAGAATTCCTGTCACAGAGTCACAAAGTTCCTGACAGAGTCACAAAGTTCCTGTCACAGATGTCACAGAGTTCCTGTCACAGTACCCACATCACAATACAGTTGTCACAGAGTCCTGTCACAGTGTTTCTGTCAGGTCTGTCACAGAGTCAGAGTTACAGAGTCACAGAAGTTGTCACAAAGTCTGTGTTCTTGTCTGAGAGTCACAGAGTTCCTGTCAGAGGTTCCTGTCACAGAGTGTCACAGTTTCCTCGTGCTGAGGGTTTGCCAGTAAGGTAGTGTGGAGGAGGTAAGGTCTGTCACAGAGTCACAGAGTTCCTGTCACAGAGTTCCTGTCACAGAGTTCCTGTCACAGAGTTCCTGTCAGAGAGTTCCTGTCACAGAGTCACAAAGTTCCTGTCACAGAGTCACAGAGTACAGAGTCACAGAGTTCCTGTCACAGAGTCACAAAGTTCCTGTCAGAGTCACAAAGTTCCTGTCAGAGTCACAAAGTTCCTGTCACAGTGTCACAGAGTTCCTGTCACAGTGTCACAGAGTTCCTGTCAGAGAGTTCCTGCCACAGAGTCACAGAGTACAGAGTCACAGAGTTCCTGTCACAGTGTTCTTGTCTGAGAGTCACAGAGTTCTTGTCAGAGAGTTCCTTTCACAGAGTCACAGAGTTCCTGTCACAGTGTTCCTGTCACAGTGTTCCTGTCAGAGAGTTCCTGTCACAGAGTCACAGAGTTCCTGTCACAGGTTCCTGTCAGAGAGTTCCTGTCAGAGAGTTCCTGTCACAGAGTCACATTGTTCCTGTCAGAGAGTTCCTGTCACAGGTTCCTGTCAGAGAGTTCCTGTCAGAGAGTTCCTGTCAGAGAGTTCCTGTCACAGAGTCACAGAGTTCCTGTCACAGTGTTCCTGTCAGAGTGTTCCTGTCACAGAGTTCCTGTCAGAGAGTTCCTGTCAGAGAAGGTCTGTCACAGAGTCACAGAGATCCTGTCAGAGAGTTCCTGTCACAGTGTTTGTTCCTGTCAGAGAGTTCCTGTCACAGAGTCACATAGTTCCTGTCACAGAGTTCTTGTCAGAGAGTTCCTTTCACAGAGTCACAGAGTTCCTGTCACAGTGTTCCTGTCACAGTGTTCCTGTCAGAGAGTTCCTGTCAGAGAGTTCCTGTCACAGAGTCACAGAGTTCCTGTCACAGGTTCCTGTCAGAGAGTTCCTGTCAGAGAGTTCCTGTCAGAGAGTTCCTGTCACAGAGTCACATTGTTCCTGTCAGAGAGTTCCTGTCAGAGAGTTCCTGTCACAGAGTCACAGAGTTCCTGTCACAGTGTTCCTGTCAGAGTGTTCCTGTCACAGAGTTCCTGTCAGAGAGTTCCTGTCAGAGAAGGCCTGTCACAGAGATCCTGTCAGAGAGTTCCTGTCACAGTGTTTGTTCCTGTCAGAGAGTTCCTGTCACAGAGTCACATAGTTCCTGTCAGAGAGTTCCTGTCACAGTGTTTGTTCCTGTCAGAGAGTTCCTGTCACAGTGTTTGTTCCTGTCAGAGAGTTCCTGTCACAGAGTCACAGAGTTCCTGTCACAACAACTTTCCTTTCAGCTTTAGCTACAGACTGAACAGTACTTTTATATGCTGGGACTTTAAGTGTGATGATGATGATGATGATGATGATGATGATGAGGTGTGTGTGATGGTGTGTGTGATGATGAAGATGTGTGTGATGATGATGATGATGATGATGATGATGATGATGATGAGGTGTGTGTGATGGTGTGTGTGATGATGAAGATGTGTGGATGATGATGATGATGATGATGATGATGATGATGATGATGAGGTGTGTGTGATGGTGTGTGTGATGATGAAGATGTGTGTGATGATGATGGTGATGATGATGATGATGATGATGATGAGGTGTGATGGTGTGTGTGATGATGAAGATGTGTGATGAGTGATGATGATGGTGATGATGATGATGATGATGATGATGAGGTGTGTGTGATGGTGTGTGTGATGATGAAGATGTGTGTGATGATGATGATGAAGATGATGATGATGATGATGATATCATATTTCCATTCTGTAGAAGTGTGTGACGTTATGAAGTAGAGTCGTCCTACATGATGAAACCTCTCTTCTAAGAGTGAAGGATGATTCTCATCAGGGTTTGTAAACTACTATACAGTAATATTGTGTGATATTAAAGTAACATGATATTAAACTTGTGTAGTATTGATGTTGCGGATGATTCTGTCCCACAACCTCAGCCCAGTGTTTCAGGATCAAATCCCTCGCCCTCTGCCTGAGATTCGAGTTCACCACCTTCCCTGATCGTGATCAACGACCCCCCCCCCCACCCGGCCCCCACCCCGGTTAATCTGTAGTTGTAATCAGAAATATAATTCTGGTATGATTTGATTATATTTGATGGTGTTTGATATAACTTCTGAGAGACGAGGTAAGGCTCTTTGTGGAGTACGGCATGGAGAGAACTGTCCACTGTGAGGTGAAAATGATCAGAAATAGCGGAACTGTCATTTTCTCCTTTTTTTTTTCACGCATGAATGCAAAAGTATTTCCTCTCCGAACTTCTCCGTGCTCGATGTTGAAATCTGTCATAAGAACAAAGCTGTGACGCTTCCCACGAAACTAGGAATAGATTCACCATGTGACTTTGAAACAGAGTGAAGCTTCACCACTACCTGTCAATAATAATTATAATAATAATAATAATAATAATAATAATATAATTAGGAGAAGAAGAAGTTTTAAATTATGTCGAGCCTTTCTTCTGTTTAAGCTCACATTGCAATTTTAGGGGAAAACACACACACACACACACACACACACACACAATGGCAAAATAGTGATAAACAGTGGAGAGAAAGAAGATATTGCTCTACTGATCCCAGCTTTATATTTTAAATGTTAATAATGATGAAATGTTTTTATGATGCATTACATTTCTTGCATTTTTATCATTTAAACATTCAGTAAAAGTGTGTAATATATACACAGCTGCAGAAGTACCGTGTGTGTGAGAGAGACAGAGAGAGAGAGAGAGAGAGAGAGAGAGAGAGAGAGAGAGAGACTGACCTGCTGATGATGCTGAGGCGAGAAGCTTCCACTCTTCAGATGTTCACTCGCCTAAAGTCCGACTGGATCTGACTCTCTCCTTCACTCGCTCGGTCACTCATAGAGAACTGATAAACACTAACCTGAGCAACCAAACAGGTTCTGCAGCATACATACACACACACACACACACACACCGAAACCTGAGAGACAGAGAGAGAAGATTTCCTAAAATCACACTTATAAATATATTCTAAATGAATCACGCACACAAAAATGTACCAAAAAAACCCCTTTAAGAGTTCTCCGGTTCTCCCTCAGTGTCTTCTCATCCATTGATACGTCCATCTTCTACCGCTTATCCTACAGGGTCACGGGGAACCTGGAGCCTATCCCAGGGAGCATGGGGCAGGAGGTGGGGTACACCCTGGACAGGGTGCCAGTGCATCACAGGGACAATCACACACACATTCATACACTACGGACACCCATCAGCCTACTGTGCATGTGTTTGGACTGGACCGGAGTACCCGGTGGAAACCCCCGCAGCACGGGTAGAACATGCAAACTCCACACACACAGGGCCAAGGTGGGACTCGAACCCCCGACCCTGTAGGTGTGAGGAGAACCATTTCTCCTAAACACTCAGTGTTAGTAGTGCTACACTACACCACCGCACGCACGCCCGCCTCGTAACCAGTGTACGATTAATCATTAGAACAAACCCTACAACTGAGTGTTTCTGAGAAATGGTTCCGGGTAGAACCCTCTCTGGAATTTAAGAACACTTGGTTATCCAATGAACCGTTCTAAAAGTGTGTGCGTGTGTATTAGTTTTTCAGGAGTCAGGAGTTTATCCTTTAGCTTCAGGGGTTCTTTAAGGGTTCTCACCACTGGATGATGAAGGGTTCATTAAAAGGGTTCTAGTTGGGATCATTTCTGTTCAATTCTCCGGTGTAGGTGTTTTACATTCTCCTAGGGTTCCTATAATAAGTAAGGGCTCTTAGCTTCTTACCTTCTCTGATAGGGAACAGTTCTAGGGTTCTTTATTAAGGGTTCTAATAAATGAGATCGTAGTTGTATTTGCTGTACATGAATCCGCGTGATAGTCTTCTGAAAACACAATGCCCTTGTTGTTCCACTGCGAAAATAGTGGCTGTTGCTAAGCAACTGGGAAATACTGTATAGACAACGGGTATGATGAGTCAGCGAAGGTGACCTACTCTATAACTATGCTAAGCTATGCTAGGGTTTGTAGCTTCTATGCTTGCTAAGCTAACCCTAGCATACTAGCCCAGATGTCCAGTTAGATTCATTTGGAAAAGCAACAGATTTGTAAATGTTTATAAAAAGCATGGCAGTTCTTCCCAGATTATTCCGGTGTTTCCTTGATTTTACATTCACTTCTCCGATCGTAAAACCACGAGATCCTGCAGAGACTGAACATTCTGTACATTTTGCTTTTCCGTAGTTGAAATAAAAGAATCTGCACATTTTTAAGAGCTATATCCTGGAATATATCGCTTTTGCGTATGGGGAATAATTCCTTTGGTGAATTTCTGGTTCTATCCAGGTTTAATAATGTAAAATAAAAGTGCTGATGCTTTGAATGGGTGTGAACTTTGACCTCCTCTCATGTTAGTAGGTCAGGCGATGGGAAACGAGTTCAGTTGAGTTTTCCGAGTAATGAAAGGCGTGTCTCTCTGCTGGTGATCGCGGTGTTCAGTGCGCCTGAGCCGCGAGACGGTGTGATTGCATGTTTGTGTTCAGAGTCGAATGTGTTTCCATGGCCCGGGCGATGTGTACGGTCGGGTTTGTCCTCCTCCCTGCGCCCGGGGCGTTGGAGTCTCGTCCCGATCGCATGAGAATAGCGGCGGTGAGGGAGGAGGCTCACGGTATCACTCTCACTAAAGCTCCCCTTTCTTCTCTTCTGTTCTCTTCTGTTCTGTTCACACCAGCCAGTCAAACATCAACATTCTCCAACATTCACACTGTTCACTGTTTACACTCGACTCCCTTTCTCTAAACTTGAACATAAAAACCTGTTTCTGTTACACACGTGACGATGAAATGAAATCCTGGCTTGGGTTTCCCTCCACGTTGTCTCATATGATTCTGTACTCCAGAATGTTTAGGAGTGTCTCGGACCTCGTTTTAATCCACTTAGTCACTTAGAAACAATAGCAAAGAGACGAGGCTGTGACATGTTCATGCCTGCGATCAACAGAAAGGCTTTCAATTTATTACATCAGTAATTAACTTCAGATAAACGACCAGTGATTGTCTCTTCACCGTCGGCATGTGGAGTCATCCGGGCCGGGAATCGAACCTCCAACCCTATGATTAGTGGACAACCGGCTCTACCAACTGCACCAACTGCCCACGATCATATCACAATAACATGAACGTTTTATTACTGTAACACAGCAGAGCTGCGGCACTGACACATTTCTCACTCATTCGATCAGACTGCATTTTAACAAAAGTCTAATTTACATCATTTGGAAGACGCCTTTATTCAGAGTGACTTTCATTTATGTCATTTATACGGCTGAGCAGCGTTAAGGGCCTTGTGGCAGCGCTGGGGCTTGAAGTCCTGACCTTCAGATCAGTCACCCAGAGCCTTTAACCCCTGCCCCATCCATCTCAGACCAGACCTGCGGTTCACCGTTCACTAACCGTTCACTACAGTCAGTCTTATAGCTGCGATCACCACCGGGATCACCTCGTTTACATAATATCACTGAACATCCTGCACAGGAACTGAAGATTTGGGAGTTTGGTACAGGAAGTGAAGATGAGTTTGGTACAGGAAGTGAAGGTTTGTGACTTTTGGTACAGGAAGTGAAGATGAGTTTGGTACAGGAAGTGAAGGTTTGGGAGTTTGGAACAGGAAGTGAAGATGAGTTTTGCACAGGAAGTGAAGGTTTGTGACTTTTGGTACAGGAAGTGAAGATGAGTTTGGTACAGGAAGTGAAGATGAGTTTGGTACAGGAAGTGAAGGTTTGGGAGTTTGGAACAGGAAGTGAAGGTTTGGGAGTTTGGAACAGGAAGTGAAGGTTTGTAAGTTTATGCTCTGATCGAAGCAGGAATCTCTTCAGGGGAACATCTGGACTGACAGTAAAGTAACTGTATTTAGTCTGCAGCCTTCAGGTGCAGTGTGGCTCTGAGTGAAGTGATCTGTGGAATCTTGAACAAAAAATGACCTCAGTGTTGAAAAATGAATGTTCGCATTCGTGTGAACATTCTTCTGCTTCTGTACCGCTCTCTTCGCCATACACCAGCAGATGTTTATCAGCAGTGTTGAGGTGAGCACTCACGTCCGTCTCGGCTCCTCGAGTTTACACAAGTCACTAAAGCCGTCCTTCAACAAACACGAGCGTAAACGCCACTCAGACAAAGAGCTTCATCCCTGAGAAGCAGCATGAGTGCTTATCCTAATGAATGAACACTGGAGCGGTGTGTGTGTGTGTGTGTGTGTGTGTGTGTGTGTGTGTGTGTGTGTGTGTGTGTGTGTGTGTGTGTGTGTGTGTGTGTGTGTGTGTGTGGAGGTGACGGATGTGTTCCTGCATGTCTTCAGTCAGTGCAGTGCTTTAGCCTCCAGCAGCGATGTCAGAATCAAAGCTTCAGCTCTTTCCTCTATAATTGATCTTGAGTTTCAGGTCTGGTGTCTGGCCATCAGGTCCCGACTCGCCCTCTCACTCACACACACACACACACACTTTATTTTTATAACCTTCTGAATAAACAGGTTACAACTTAAAACTTTACATTAAAAAACTTTAGGGGGTAAAAGTATGTGCACCCCTGACCATCACACCCATTCGTGTGTGTTTCTTTCACAAAGTCTGAAGCACAGTGTTGGAAGAAGGTCGAAGAACTCGAGCGTCCTGAACAGATCCCTGACCTCAACCCCACCGACTCATCACCTTTGGGATGAACTGGAACTGGAGTCTCCTTACATCAACACCTGACCTCAACCTCACTGACACTCTTGTATCTGAACGAACACAAATCCCCACAACCCTGCCCCCAAAATCCCCACAATCACACCCCCAAAATCCTCACAGTCACACCCCAAAATCCCCACATCCATACACCAAAATCCCCACAGCCACGCCCCCAAAATCCTCACAATCACACCCCAAAATCCCCACATCCATACACCAAAATCCCCATAGCCACGCCCCCAAAATCCTCAACAGCCCCCCCCCAAAATCCCCACATCCATACACCAAAATCCCCACAGCCACGCCCCCAAAATCCCCACAATCACACCCCCAAAATCCTCACAGTCACACCCCAAAATCCCCACATCCATACCCCAAAATCCCCACAGTCACACCCCCAAATCCACACAGTCACACCCCAAAATCCTCACAGTCACACCCCCAAATCCACACAGTCACACCCCCAAAATCCTCACAGTCACACCCCCAAAATCTAGTGAAAATCCTTCCCAGAAGAGTGGAGCGCATTATTACAGTAAAGGGGGAATACATCTGAAACAAAACGTTCAACAAGAAAGCACATATGAGTGTGATGGTCAGGGGGTGCACATACTTTTGGTGATATAGTGTATTGCATCCATAGTAAAATATAATGACAGAGCTGTGATTATTTCAACTCATCACTGTTTAACAACAGTGAAAGAAAAGAAGACACCTAATTACAGCTGGAAGGAGAGTTGTGTTTCGAGTTTCCAGGAGAACAAAAGAAACTCGAGTGCGAACTTATTGAATTGTTCAGATTCCACACAAACCTTGTGCGATGTTGTTTGTCCGGTTGTAGATCATCGGAAGCGCGAGGGAGGTATTTTAGGAATGTGAAACATTTCTTATAGAAACAAGCAGAGATAAAATTCCCAGTGTTCACGCGTGTGGTCAGATTGGCTTCACTTCCTGTCTGAACAGATTTGATTCATTGATCTTACACTCCGCTTGTCAAAGAACGTTCTGTTCTTTCAGAAATGTAATGACTTCCAGGAACATTACACTAACAACGTGTTTCATTTCAGCTGACCAGCACATCGCCAACATTAACGTTCCTGATGCCTCTTTCCCCGCCCACTGTCATATTAGATTTATTTCTTTTATGAAGCACCTAATGGCTGTGTCTTAGCTAGCTTAACCCCCAGTGTCCATATTTTGTAGTTGCATAGCAACAGTGTCCTCACAGTGAACGACACTTAACACAAAAACAGTGAGCGTACGTTAGCTGCTCGACGTTCTGTATCGTGATAATAATAAATACACCATTTCAGAACACTGTGAGGACTGAACGTTACAAAAAACAGTTGCAGTAAAATGTTCCAGAAATGTTATTGTTTGTGGAAATGCAAGGAAAAGGTTATTTCGGTATCTAGCTATCGTGTATCCACGGCAACCAAACGTGCCTAAGTACAATTTTTATCGTCAACATTTCTTTTGGTGTTTCAAAGCACTTAAAAATCGGTGAATATAATTCACGCTGCACACGTCAGTGCTTCAAACCCACGGGTAGCGACACGCTGTTCTACCTGAACACGTCGTTAAACACTGACCGTAATCTGATCTCACTTTTCTGATCTTTCTTCCCCTACAAATCTCACCCCATCACCACGATGTTCAGATCGCAGCACCGTGAGATCGACCGCAGCACAACTCGTACCTCAGATTTCCCATACGCGAGACGGTTTGTCCGTAACACGCGAAACGAATGCGATGGTGACGTCGCCAAACAGGAAGCGACAGACTGTGATGCTGCGCTCTATTCACATCACGATCCGAGACATTCTGTCTACATTCGCTTCTAACTGATGCTAGCATTAACAGGAAGCGAGTCCGTTTCTCACCTTGCCATATCCTTTTACCAACATGACCTGACGCTAACAAATGAGCAGCTTAGCAATGCTACAGAGAACAGGAAGTGAGGGAATATCTCAGAAACAGCGTGACACATTGCCTTCGGTTTTACTACATTTAGTGCTGTATCGTCTCGTGTGGTTAGCGTGTTGTTCTCTGTAGCACCGTGGTCCTTGAGGAGCGTTGTTGCGTTTCACTGTGTACTGAACCAACTGTATGGTGGAAATGACAATAAAACCGCTTGAACTTGAACATCTCCTTGGAAACGAGCACTGATGGTCCCAGTGGCTTCTGGTCTTCCTTCATCGCTAAGCGGTGGTGCTTGGCCCCTTAATCGCTACAAATTCTTGGTATTTCTATTTGTATTTGAGCTTTCATATGATTGCATGTTTGTATATTTCATTATTCACCTTTCATCTTTGGAATTTATTATTTTATTATATCTTGTTTATTCAATTATACATCGTTATTTATACTCATTCTAGTTATTTTCTATTTTTGTATATTTTGTTGTTAGTTTTGAATAATACATTTATATTTTGTTTTTTTGTGTGCGTGTATTTTATTCATTTGTTGACCTTTTCACAGCAAAAATGTATTTACATTTCTATATTTCACTAGTTGAGTAGAAAGCAATTGACCATTTAAGTGCTCTATAAATTCTGATTTATTATTGTATCTCCAGTAAGAGCTGTGGATCCGGCGCCAGTCCTGGGAACAGGGAACACTGGGGGGTGAGGTGGAAATACACTTCACCTGACACATTCACATCTAGATCTAGATAATTTACCCACACACACAAACACACACATACACACACACACACACATAGAGATGGAGTGTGTTACTGCCCACACTACACCTCATCATATTGAAGATCTGACCTGAGGGTCACTCGGTGTTGAGATGGGCGTGGTGCTGCACACACTCTGGAACACAAATGTACATGACCGCACACCTCTGTGGAATGTCACCAAGTCGCATTGTGATACCAAGAATCTCACACACACACACACACACACACACACCACAGGAAGAATGCTCCACTGGTCCTGAACCATCAGCATTTAGTTACAGTTTGGTGTTTAAATACCTTTTGTTTACATCACCGTCACTGTGGCAAAACTCCTTTTAAGCACGTGGTTAAGAACGGACATTAGCCAACACTAGCATGAGGAAACACGGACACAGTTTCAGGTTGTTAAAATATGAACAAAGCGTACAGTATGTGCAACAACAACGCGAACACACACCAGTGCAGTCTGACCAGAACACAACAGCACGACCGCATGAGTCCATTCATATCTGAGAACATTACTACAGTAAAGATCCGCTGTTTCCTAGGACGCAGTTTAACCGTAACTCGGTGTACTGGATCATCCACGAGGGTGTGGATTAGTCTTCTATGACAGCAATAACTCCTTCTAATACATTATCGTTTCTATAGCAACGGCTCATCAACGGGGTGAAAACATTCACATGAAGTGTTCTCCAGGGTAAGGAGATGTTTATGTTACATTAATGGAAGGAGTCTCCAGTGTCAGCGCTTTGTAACGGTTTCAGTGTAAGCTGTAACTTTGTCAGAGTTCCTGATTATTTGCGAAGTTCTAATACTTTGTTAAAACGTAACTATTGACTCGTGACCAAAGGCGACGACTTTGGATCAGAAATGTTACAATTGCGTATTTTAAAAAAATATATATTTTTTTCTATAATCATGAAATCGACGCAAAAATATGCAAATTAGTCCGTGATGTCTAACGACGTTTGAGGACGCATTAGCTACTTTCCTGTAAAAAGAGTTCACGTTTGGAAAGTTTGTGATACCCGTACAGCCGAGACCTTCGGGTTTAATATGTTAATTAGATGCTAATTAGACGTTAATCTTTTTATCTATGCTAGCATGTGTGATTAGCCGTGCTAATAATTCTTCTTGCGAGTTGTCGGCCTTAAGTCTGCAGTTTAATTAGCATTCGAATAATAAAGTGAAGAAATAAAACGTAAAGCTAATATAGCTCTGAGAATCAAGCCTTGTGATTAGCGCTCGGATGCCATCTGCTGAGTTATAGCTAGCTAAATGTCTTTCGTCTCACGTACTAACCGGTGTTTCTCCAAAGCCCGAGTTTTATTTTCAGAACCGTAACTCACGAGCGAACACTTCCTGTTTTAATGAATATTCGCCAATTCATTTCTGTTACCTTCCTTCCTCCTGAGTGATGAGTGAAAATGTGTCTTTAGCGTGAGTGCTAATAAGGAATTCTTGCTGAATGCTAACGTTGCACCACCTGTCAGGTGCTAAATGACGTCGCGTTGATGTGCTAACAGGAGTGTACGTTAGTTCCACGTCCCATTTACCCACAAGCACCTGCTGAAATGGAACGTTTTTGTTTGCCCCCGCCGACATTCTTGTGCTGATGAAGTCACTCGTTTTTGTGGTTAAGCGAGACCAAGACACAAGGAGAATCTCTCAGTGGCAACGTTTCTACTGGTCTGAGAAGATCATCAGCATGCCAACAGATAACAATCACTCATCACATTCCCTCTGTGCTGACAAATAACGCCTCGGTTTCACCACACACACACACACACACACACACACACACACTCCAGAAAACCTGAGCACAAAGTTTATCACACTGCCATCAAAAGATCACTTGAATATCCACAAAACAGTTATACAATGTACAAACACATATGCTAAATCTACCTGCTAGCATGAATTCATGCTAACTGAGACGCCTAGCAATAATGAACCGATTGTCATGTCTGTATTTCTGTGCTACAAATGTCAAATATAGAGAAGTAACAGCTAGCATAACTTTACGCTAAACAAGGTTGCTAGCGTTCATTCTTTCTTGGCTGTCTCAGTGCATTTTGAAGATAAATACATAAAAATATAACATTTCTAAGCTTCGATCCTAGCCATGTTAGCCATGTCAAACTTCCAGGGATGAACAATCAAAATAAATGTGCTTGTTAACATGATTTCATGCTACGCTTTTTTCTTTCTTAGCGGTGTCAACGTTTTTTGTGACAAAACGATAAATAAAAATAGACATGATAGCTAGCATAAATTCATGCTAACTCCAACTGCTAGCCTGGATTCTTTGTTAGTCATGTCAATGTTCCATGAATATGCTAGTCATCTTTTGGCAACCAAAATTACTAGCCTGCAACTTTTTAATGTTAATATTTTGGTGTTCGAATTTAAGGGACGATTTCGACCAAAAATAGAGACACAGAAATTAAAGTAAAACGACAGAACTGGTTTTATGCGAAGTCATTCCTAATTATTTAGCACGGTCAGGTGGCATTACTAGCATTCTTTGTTAGCCATGCCAGGAATTTAGTGACCTAACCCCAGCCAGTTAGCATTTTTATTAGCTGAATTAGCATTTTCTGGCTGCATTCCTGACCTGCGATCACAGTGAAACTCACATACTGCGCTGTTCATCCATAAAGAATGCAGTCTTAGTGTCTTTAATGCGTGAATTAGAGTAGAACGATGAAGTGAACCAACAAACCAAGCCCTCATGTAAGGACGCATACCTACCCACATAGGCCACGCCCACATCTGACCTTGAGCGCATTAAAGAAGAATGTGACAGACCCAGGAAATGTAAAGATATTTTATTTCATTATTAAACTGTAAAAAAAAAAAAAAAAAAAAAAAGGAAAAATTAATGGACATACACAGTATGTTTAACACGCGTTAATCACCGCATGGAGCAAAGTTCTGTAGCTACAAAACCATGCTAATGGAGAGAGAGAGAAAAAAAAAAAAAAAAAAAAGAAAGAGAAGAGAAAGAGAGAGAAGAGAAAGAGAAAAGAGAGAAAGAGAAAAAAGAGAGAAGAAAGAGAGAAAGAGAGAAAAGAGAGAGAGAAAGAGAGAGAGAGAAAAGAAGAGAGAGAGAGAAAGAGAGAAGAGAGAGAAAGAGAGAGAGAAAAGAGAGAAGAAGAGAGAAAGAGAGAAAGAGAGAGAGAGAAAGAGAAAAAAAAAAAAAAAAAAAAAAAAAAAAAAAAAAAAAAAAAAAAAAAAAAAAAAAAAAAAAAGAAAAAAGAAAAGAAAAAAAAAAAAAAAAAAAAAAAAAAAAGAAAAAGAGAGAGAGAGAGAGAGAGAAAGAGAGAGAGAGCGCGCTCCAAGTGATGCTCGCTCTACCGCCCTACAGCTTTATTACACCAGTGTACACACTCGTCCTGAGGTGGCGCTGTTTTATTACTGCACGTTGTCCTTCACCGGAGACATGGGCGCTCCTTTCTTACAGGGGTTTAACTTTGGGTTCTCCCTGAAACACACACACACACACACACACACACACACACACACACACACACAAAAAAACACACATACAAACACACACACACACACACACACACACACACACACACACACACAGAGAGGAAATTAAGAGAAATTAATCCAGGAAAAACCCCATGGTCCAGCTCTACTAACAACTCGAGATAAGGAATCATTAAATACTACGATTAAAAAAGGCTGACATTAACAAACAAAACAAACGTTAGTGCTGACACACACTATAATAGAGTAGTGATTGGCAAAATAAATAAATAAGATTAGCAAATACATTCACTTACAACGGAGTTGTGTTCTGTAGATTTAATATTGTAAATAAATCGTCAGAGCTGGTGTGAGCGGTGGGTTCAGTAAATAATAATAATAATAATAACAATAATAGAACTGGACCATTGCGTCACACTACTCTCGGACCTCCTGGCAGCTCCATCAGACCCCTTCAGATGATCGAGAATGCTGCAGCGCGCCGCGTCTTCACCCAGCCCTTCGTCACACCCCTCTTCATCTCCCTCCAGACTTCCTGTAGCCGCCCGCATCAATTCAAGGCCTTGACGCTCACCTACAAGACCTTGTGTGGAACAGCACCCTGCTACCTCAACTCTCTCCTCGAGGTTTATGCTCCCTCACGCAGTTAACGACAGACGCCTGGTATAGTTCCCGCTCAGCGTGGCTCAAGGTCCCTTTTCCAGAACCTTCACACTAACGGTTCCTCAGTGGTGGAATGCACTTCCAACCTCAATCCGGACCGCAGAATCTCTCACCATCTTCAGCTAAAGACCCGCCTCTTCCGTGACCATTTAACCAACCCCCAACTTATCCCCACTCCAAAAATAAATAAAAGTCTGCACTTACTCTGCCTCTTACAGCTCGACTCTGTGCACCTCGCTTCTCTAGAACACAATTATTAATCTAGTACAGCAGAACGACTCGTATTGTTCTCCGCTTGATATATCGCTTCACTTCTACTTCGTCATTTCTAAATCGCTTTGGATAAAAACCTCTGCTAAATGAATAAATGTAAAAATAATAATAATAATAATAGTGTAGTCGATAAGTCCGCTCGTCATTGCTTTAAATCAATGACTTTATATTAGTGCGGGTTAGTTTGGTTTAAAAAACTGTTTTCACGCTGCACCCCGGTGTACTCGGACCCCGACTCTGGGAACAGCACGGTTACGCTCGCTCAACTATACGTAGCTATTGTGTTGTGAAAAGGTGTGTAACAGCTGTGTAAGTTCAGGTGTGTAACCTAACTCCGCCCAGTTTTACTGACAGATCATGACAGTTAATGGTGCAGAAATAAGTCATGTTTAGATTATTAATATGTTTCTCACATTCAGAGACTCGTACAGAGTACAATGGATTGAAAGGAAGCTGCATTCCTTCTAGAACACGGTCAGCTTGAGCAGAAAGAAAGCTTGAGTAATCGATGAGAGTAAGGTGTGACTGGATTAGCGGCGTTAACTCCTACACACTTATTAAAGCTGAAGTTTTTCCACAGGCCGCTGATGGTGGCCTGCAGTCCGGGGCTGTTCTCGTTAGTGACGGCCGTCTTCTTCCCCGGAGCCTTCTTCCTCAATCCACTCGCCCTGGCCGGAGCACAGGGGCGGATCTTACTGCCCTTCTCCAGCTCGCTGGGACTGGTTCGGGACAAACCGGATACCTGGTGGAGGAACAGGAAGTATGAGATGAACACAACACATGACTCAGGGTGGAGCGTGAGGACGTACCGAGTCGTCATCTGGTTTAACGGCGCTTACCTTCGTCCTCGTGGGTGTAGATCTGACCTCCTCCGTCACAGACGCCTCAGTGAGACTCAGCGAACATCCCGAATCCCTCCACGCGTCCTTCTCCTAAACACAGCATGGAGAAAACGTCACGAGTTTATTAACCTAAAAATCTTAATAAAACCTGTGGACAAAAACAGCGAAATTATTTTTTACAAATCAGCCCAGATTTAAACTAGTACAATATGTGAAGTTTAAACTAGCAGTTAAATGAATCTGTTCCTTTCTTTATGGAAATTAAACCAAACGGTACACTTTCATCTCTGTCTTTGCATTTCCCCAATAATTAAAAAAATTTTTTTAAATGGTTTAATTTTTTTCTTTAGTAGTAATTCATTTTTGTGTATTTTTAATTTTGTATTAACGATGCTTAAATCAAATGTGCTTCTTTAATGTATGCTTTTGAAGAGGAGCTTAATATACATTAAATGATATACACTTACTGTAGAAAAGTTCTTTTTTTAAAGCTTTGAATTTTGTTTCATTTATTAATGTTGTATATTAATATACAAAATATTTACATTCACTATTATAACTCTCATATAACAACTATAATTATGATTATTTATAGCAAAAAATGTAAAATATATATATATATATTTAAAACTGCACAATTATGTAATTAAATATAGAAATATTACTGCAGATGTATTATTATTCAAATAAATAAGAGTTATGAGTAAATGCGCGTTTTTATTCGGGGTTTATGAGAACCTGTAGAACCTGTGTGTGAGAACGGTGCACCACTCGGGATGAAATATTTAGTGCCGTAATGGGTTCCCTCACCGTTTCGGGCGAGGTGGTTACGCTCCGAGTGCCGGTGGTCGAGTCCTCCGTGGCGGAGTGGCTGCTGCTCGGCTGAGAGAAATACGCACTGTCCTGAGACGGAGGAGAAGCAGGAGGCGTTTCAGTATCAACAGCGCCCTCTGTAGGAGAGCAGGGTGTAGAGCGCTGAGGAGATTCAGTCTGTCCCCAGCTGAGATTCTCCTTCTTTCTCTGGAACTGCCGCAGCACAGAGAGGCCCGAGGGCATGCTGGGAGTTCTGGGTCGGTCCGACGTCGAGGATCCGGGTCTGGAGAGTTCTGTGGAGCTGGAGCTGCCGGACCAGCTGAAAGCACTCAGGCTAGCGTGCCGTGGCGGTGTCTCCATATCTGCTCCGAGCGTTTCTCCAGACGGGGCGTGGTCTGATTTCTCAAAGTCGTCTGATTCTTCCTTTGATTCAATCGATTCAGATACGCTCAGATCAGAGCTGGCGAAAAACCTGCAGGAGAAACCCAATGAGAGCAAACACAGGACTGAAGCTGTACCTTCTGGGAAACGGTTTTTATACTACGACGCCTCCTTCAGTCCTATGTTTCTATTTATCAGCGCCTATAACAGTCGTCCTCACCGCCGTCTATAAACACGCTCAGGTGACAGCAAAAAGCTAAACTGATTTCAATATAGAAACCAAGCGGGAAAAGAAATAAGTACACCCTTCCTACTTCCACAGTCGTTTAGAGAGAAGTGTTACTAATGAAATGCACAAGATTAGTTCCTCATCTGTATCAGTCATTTATTCTGTATATTTAACATCAACAGCAGCTCCAGAAAGTCACTAGAACTCGCATCTTTTCTTCATTTACTGTAAACTGAGACATCATGCGTTCTCTTGACAGGGTTTATTTACTGCCGTATGGAGCAGCTTCTCTGATCACAACGCGGTTATTTATTTATTATTTTAATTGTATATTACAAAGTAAGGCACCCTGAACAATTGTCTAAACTTTATCTTTTTTTAAGCTATAACAAGTTTAAACAACAATAATAATAATAATAATAATAATAATAATAATAATCCACTAAGGCGAGGCGTACCTGCTGCGAGTTCCCTGTTCTCCATCGCCCTCCTCTGACTGGTTCCTCCACTGCAGCAGTGTGGCAAATCGGTTCCGGGGGCGAGGAGGCTCTCTTTGGGAAGGTTTCGTCTCCTTGGGAACGCTGTGCTTTGTTTCCATGGTTACTATGCGTGGTTTTTTCGTTCCAGATGAGTACTGTTCCAGCACGTCCTCGTCTGAGACAGCGGAGTCTGATAGCGGACAGGAAGGTTTTTAATATACACTTTACGTTATTTATCATGACCCGTGTGTACCTGTGTGTACCTGTGTGTGTGTGTGTGTGTGTGTTCACCTTGTCGTGGTCTCTTGACCTGTGGTTCTCTGTTGGGCAGTTTGAGGCCACGCAGGGACATGACTGCCTCCTTGCCTCGGGTTTGAGGAGGTCTCTGAGGGGACGGTGGAGTCTGAGGTTGAACGCTGCAGGGTACATAACCTCTGCTCCAGATGCTGACTCGAGGCGAGGCAGTGACCGGTGCAGGGTCGCTCCAGCCTCGACTGCGAGGGGCTTTAACAGGCTGAGGGGGAAAAGCGAGGGTTTCGAATGATTCAGCTCAAACCAACAAGTAAGAACGGTTTTAATTATATTAGCGTCATATTTCACGCTGTTGTTAAGAACCAATCAGAAATGTTCTTCCTTTATTTAATTACTTATGCATGAGAAGGTTCCACCTACAACAACATTACCTCAGCAACAACGGATGCAGTTCTCTTTGCTGCTTTGGGGACAATGTCCATTGTTAAAAGCGTTATACATAAATAAAACTGAACGGTTCCTCCTAATACATTACCCCAGTAAGGTTCCTCCTACAACATTAGGACTTCTGGTTTTGGTTCCACAAAATCAACTAGCAAACTGTTTTAATTCCGTCAGTGAGCTACAAATGTCATAGTGTTGTTAAGGGGACATGTTAGACATTTAGATATTTAAGAAGACATCGTATTCTCATCCTCATGAGAACACACCACTCTGACTGGTTGTTAGAGACTACTGAAGAACCAATCAGAATCCTGTTATTTGATCATTTCTGCATTTGAAGGAATCCTGAAGTTATACTATAAAACAACAATGAACACAAAGAACATTAGAATGAATTAGTGATTTAAAACATGACAGTAAAGTGAAACGTGATGAATCTTACTTGCGTTCGAGGAGCATCAGGATTAAAGTCGTCGATCTTCTCCATGGTGTTAATGTCCAGGTTGCCCAGAGCCATCTGCAGCCCTTGCTTATCACCGACGTTCCTACAGACGTGTTCGTTAAGGAACGTGTCGTCCAATAAGACTCATATCGGAGTGCTAACTCATAACACGCTTAAAATGCGTGACGGTGAGCATGTGTGGAGAACAGGAACTAACTTGTTTCAGACGTTCTACAGCACGAAACGTGAATATTAAATAAGCATTTAAAAACGGTTGAGGAATAAAAGACTTGGGGACGTGCTGTTATAGGACACTGATCAGCATGCTGGTGGTAAGAGGACCAGCTTCATCACACACAGTACTGTATGATTTATTTCTCTGGGTGGAAGGATACACTCCGGCGTAGCTGAGCGTGCTGAGCTCGAGGTTTTCTGGGTAAGGGTTAAGAGGCACTACTTTTCTGTTGATGGGGTCGAAGACGAGCTGATAGAGGAACGTGTTGTTGGCCTTCACAAAACCGTCGATGTACTCGTCAGGTACGGTGATGTTCATCTTCAGGTACTGACCGATCTTCCTGATCACCTGGACAACACAACACAGGTGTATAAACAGAGAGTATGAGATGAATATATCGCTGTAGTCAAATATCGTGATACTGATTATAGCATGATGATGTAGCGTGATACTGATGTATGATACCGTGAGGATATCGGGATTGTTGGCCATCCTGAGCAGCTTGCAGGCTTTCCCCAGGCCGATGCCGTAGATGGACGGAAGGTAATCACACCCCGACAGGATGCACATGTAGCGAAACTTCTCCTCAGTGAACACGTCTCCCAGCGAGCGGCAGCGGCCCAGGTGATCCTGAGATATCTCCAGACCGTTCCCCTGCTTATCCATCTTCAATATCACCTGCAGGTACAACCGTGACAAGCACACTTTATTCAGGAACACACACGTCATGGCTTATGTGTGTCAGTCTCAATGAAGGGGGCGTGGTCTCTGAGACCATCTCATTGAAGGAGGCGTGGTTTGTGTGTGTCAGTCTCAGTGAAGGAGGCGTGGTTTGTGTGTGTCAGTCTCAGTGAAGGAGGCGTGGTCTCTGTGTGTCAGTCTCAGTGAAGGAGGCGTGGTCTCTGTGTGTCAGTCTCAGTGAAGGAGGCGTGGTCTCTGTGTGTCAGTCTCAGTGAAGGAGGCGTGGTCTCTGTGAGTCTCAGACACTTGTTTATAACAGATCAGAGCCGCAGTGAAACCCGAGTGTCCCTCGGTGTGTCAGACAGGTGTGTTAAGGTGTGTTTTCTGAACATTTTTCACCTTCTTACAGCCGAATGCCAGCAGGTCCGAGTCCTCAGTGATGACGGCCTGAGCGATTCCCGATTTATTCAGGAACGCCAACTGCGCATCGGCTTCATATGGGGCCACCAAACAGTCCACACCACGCCCTCTCGCAGCCTACACACACACACACACGTTTACACTGCTGTGTTTATTATGAAGCGTAGGTGTGTGTGTGTGTGTGAGATAAAGCTCGTACCTTGATGACTTGGTGTGCCATAGCAGGTGTGACGTTAACACAGCGGGTGAAACATTCCCGAGCCTCGGCCACTTTCCCCTCTCGCAGCAGCTGCTTACCTTTCTGCAGGTTGGCCTGACGACGCCTGACACACACACACACACACACCAGTTACGGTACAGGGAAAGAGATGAGTTTATGTAGACCTCTACTTCAGCGTGCTCGTCACACACTCACTCTCGCCGAGCTTTCTCCACTTCCTGTTTTGATGGAAGGTTTCGTCCGTCGAACACCAGCACCGGTTTAACGCCGTGGGACAGGAGCATGTCCACGAACTTCATACAGAACGACACGTACCTGTGCGTACACACACACACACACACACACACACACGAAAGGTGTGTTTACATTCGTGCACACAGCTCTCTGATTGGTGGATACATCACAGTGAGCGACCCAATTAAAAACACTCACACTGCTTTCTCCTTCATGCTGACAGGTAAGGGGCGGGGCTTAGGAGTTTGATTGACTAATCAGAACACAGAACACTTATTTTCTATATATTTCCTCTGAATATATAACTTGTTAGTTATACTGTCTAAGACGTGCTGATGTGAGCAGTAAACAACAACAACAACAAATAACCCATAAAGACGAT
The DNA here is from genome assembly GCA_012411365.1 of Ameiurus melas. Classification (NCBI taxonomy): domain Eukaryota; kingdom Metazoa; phylum Chordata; class Actinopteri; order Siluriformes; family Ictaluridae; genus Ameiurus; species Ameiurus melas. Next base: position 32,485,745 of record CM022761.1, on the reverse strand, counting down.
TATAAAGCTTAAACTATGCAACTATTATCATTTATTACACAAATGCACAGTGTAAAGGTTCTCCTTTAGCCTACAATGTTATGGTAAAGGTTCTCTTACTGGTCAGTGGGTTCTCCCTTGGCCAGCCTCTCGGCGCAGGAGAACGCTCCTTTGTGCAGCCAGCAGTAGGTGTCTACAGCCACAGTGAGTCCGCGGTACTTCTGCACATGGACCGGTTCTGAAGCCTCCTTCAGGAACTGCAGCAGGCCCTGGATCCCCATTCTAACTCCTGGTGAAGAGGCTGTGCGCGCGCGCGCAGCTAATCTCAGCTAGCTAACGGCTCGGAAAAGAAAATGACCGTTACTTTAACAAAAAACAATCACACGGGCTCGTGAAACGTTCATCTCACCAGTTCATCTCGTCATTTCAACGATTTCTGCCATAAAATACACCTAAATATCGTCAGGGAACACAAAGAACCGCCAAACCCCCGAGCGAGAACCTCAGCCTCCACCGACTGCGTGTGCACTGCCAGCTCGAGTTTAGCGGCAAAACCTGACGTCACGGAGCAAGTGGACTCCCATTGGTCCGTCTGTTCCTCTCAGCCAATCACAGAGCAGCAGGAAATGGAAAGAAGCGCCTATATATATTTTGTGTATTTATTGTTTGTTTATTGTTCACTCTTTGTTTACGTGTTTATTTATCTATTTTACAATTGATCTATTTCTTTGTAATTATTCGGAATCGGGAAGGTGACCTAGCTACGTCAGTGTTCTACACGCTTTATTTATTCACTTTATGACATTTTTTATGCCACTCTGAAGATAGAACCTGATTTCTAATGTTAATGTGTAAAGAAGAAAGATTTCACACATTTACACAAAACAAATAAAAACATCAATCTTCCACAAGAACATGAAAACTACATGTTTTGGAACTAGGTGTAATAAGGTTTCAATATATTTAAGGTTTTCTTTGCTTTGCTTTATTTTTTAATCATATCAATTATTCTTGTTATTATTTTAAATCTCAATCCATTCATTTTCTGTAGCACTTATTCTACACAGGGTCACATGGAGCCTGGAGCCAATCCCGGGGATCTCAGGGCAAGGCGGGGGACACCCTGGATGGGGTGCTGACCCATCACAGGGCACAATCGCACACTACGGACACTTTGGACACGCCAATCGGTGTACAGCGCATGTGTTTGGACAGGGGGAGGAAACCAGAGAACCCGGAGGAAACCCCTGAAACACGGGGAGAACATGCAAACTGCATACATACACACACACACACACACACACACAGGGCAGAGGTGGGATTTAAACGTGCTAACCTTTAAATCATGTTACACACACACCAAAAAAACCAAAAAAACATACAAAATTTTATTTTGAATTTGGTTCAATAATAATTGACGTATAAACACAGATTAAACAGATTAAGGATATACCTAAGTTTAAATAAATAAGTTTATATCTTTTTTCTTTAAAATATACCTCTATAACTGCATCCTGTCCTCAAAAATATTTAGAATGATACCAAAATAATATTGTAAAGAGAAAAAAAAGATTTTTTAAAAAATATTATAAATCGTTAATCTTAACAAAATAGAAAACAATTAAAGTTATTATTATTTTTAATATATTGGTGTAAAATAAACAAAACGTCTGTATATTGAATGTATATTTAATTTACTGTATATTGTAATGTATAACGAATGTATATTTTTGTAATATATTGCAATTTTGGAAGTTTGGATTAAACTTTATTTTTTGTAAAAATATATGTATACATTTATAAAAAAAAAAAATAATTAATAGAAAATAAAACATGAATATTTTATAGAACGATTCCGGTGTTGTTGTTTTTTTGTTTATTGTGATTCCGTAGCGAACTAGCGAAAACGATCGCGACCCGGAAGTGACGTGTCGTCCTGGTCAGCTGCTTCCGCTCCACTTCTGGTTCCTTTCTTCCTGCTTCCTGTTGACTCTGGGAGTTGACGCTCTGCAGTTCCACCGTGTTCACAGCGTAAGAACGTGGCAATGATCTGAAATGTTCTCCGAGTGATCTGACCCTGCGGATTATTTCTCACTCTCCACCTGGTTCTGGTAGAACGTTCCCGAGGCGTGAAGTCCGACTCCGAGTCCGAGTCCGAGTCCGACATGCAGTTTTCTCCCAGCAACGGAGATTTTACCTTCGTCTCCTCCACCGGGGCAGAAGGTAAACTCCATTATTATCCTCTTCACTGTAACACACACACACACACACACACACACACACACACACACACACACATCACCACACACACACACACACACACACCACACACACACACACACACATCACCACACACACACACACACACACACACACACACACACACACACACACATCACCACACACACACACACACACACACTAACATACACACATCACCACACACACACACACACACACACACACAGTAACATACACACATCACCACACACACACACACACACACACACACAGTAACATACACACATCACCACACACACACACACACACACACACCACACAGTAACATACACACATCACCACACACACACACACACAGTAACATACACACATCACCACACACACACACACACACACAGTAACATACACACATCACCACACACACACACACACACAACACACAGTAACATACACACATCACCACACACACACACACACACACACACACACACAGTAACATACACATCACCACACACACACACACACACACACACAGTAACATACACACATCACCACACACACACACACACACACACGTAACATACACACATCACCACACACACACACACAGTAACATACACACATCACCACACACACACACACACACACAACACAGTAATATACACATATACACACTCACCACACACTTACACTCACACACACACACACACACACACACACATACCAATACACACATCACCACACACATACAGTAACACACACACACATCACCACACACACACACACACACACACACACACACACACACACACACACACACACACACACACACACACACACACACACAGTAACATACACACATCACCACACACACACCACACACAGTAACATACACACATCACCACACACACACACACACACACACACACACACACACACACAGTAACATACACACATCACCACACACACACACACACACACACACACACACAGTAACATACACACATCACCACACACACACACACACACACACACAGTAACATACACACATCACCACACACACACACACACACACACAGTAACATACACACATAACCACACACACACACACACACACACACAGTAACATACACACATCACCACACACACACACACACACACACAACACAGTAACATACACACATCACCACACACACACACACACACACACAGTAACATACACACATCACCACACACACACACACAGTAACATACACATATACACACATCACCACACACTTACACTCACACACACACACACACACACACATCAATACACACATCACCACACACATACAGTAACACACATACACATCACCACACACACAGAAACACATACACATCACCACACACATCACCACACATACAGTAACACACATACACATCACCACACACACATCACCACACACACACATCACCACACACACAGTAACACACACACACATCCACACATCACCACACACACAGTAACACATACACATCACCACACACACATATACACACACACACACATACACATCACCACACACACATATACACACATCACCACACACACACAGTAACACACACACACATACACATCACCACACACACATATACACACATCACCACACACACACAATAACACACACACATATACACACATCACCGCACACAGTAACACACACACCACACACACAGTAACACACACACACACATCACCACACACACACACACACATAGTAACACACACACACATCACCACACACACGGAGCACCGCACACACACACGGAGCAACACACGGACACACACACAGCCACACACACAGCACCACTGCAGCCGGATACAACACTTAACTATTAATAACTAATAAGACCTGAGGTACTGGAGTCACTCTGCCTCGTTATATAAGAAATAATAATAAAGAGCTGAATGTGAGGTCACGTACTGTACAGTTGGTCAGGAGGTGTTGATGAGTTTTCTATGACAGCGGCTCTGGCGGTAGTGCAGCTGCACATCACAGCTTTATATTAGTGCGCTCGTTCTAACAGTACTGTTACTCTACTGTCTAAACACATCTGATCACTTGGATGGTCTAATAGGTGATCTCCAGGGTAAGGAGACGTTTAACATTCATGGAAGGAGTCTCCAGTGTCAGAGGTAGAACTGTGACTTTTTCGTCATCTTCAGGACAGAGATGATGAAACTTTTTCAGTAGGTGTGTTTACATGAACAATAATCCACTCTTAACCCGATTAAGACCATACTCTGATTAAGAAACTACCATGTAAACAGTGGTTTTTACTTCCCTTTAATCTAAGTAAGCCCTAATCAAAGTAAGACATGTGGAGTACTCCTGTTTTAGTCGCATTATGGACGTGTATGTACACACCTTAATCACATTATTAACGCCGTGTGAGAGTTTTCACCGCATTGTGCGACAGGACACGATCACACACGGCAGTTTTACGTTTTACGGCGAACAAGAGAGTTCGGCCGTGTCCCAAATCACGTACTTACCTGCTATAGGCCTGTAGTGGGGAAAAATACATGTATCTCGGCTACTACATAGACGGTAAGTACGCAGTTTGGGACACACCCACGGCTTCAAGCAGTCGTCTATTAGCACGCACATTTTTTTTATAAAAACACCCAGCACTGTATACGTTCCCATAACAACGGCGAACTGTACGTCAATACGTGAAATTCTGGAGGGACGGCGTGGCGCGGTGACGTAATGACGCAGACTGTTAATCTAATTATGATCTAGAACATGTAAAAACGGGAACATGAGCGGAGTATTCTAAAAGAGCCTCATGTAAACACCTTAATCAGATTATTATCTTAATCAGAGTAAGGTCCATAATCAGATTACTGCTGTCCATGTGAACGTAGTCACTGTTTCAGACCCTGGTGAGGGAACGAGTGTTTACGGCTGCTCTAACGTAAGTGACAACAGGAACGAACTCGTTTAACCAAACATTAAATGGATAAAAAGTACCAAAGTGGAATAAGAGGAATAAAACACAATGATCAAGGTGGAGGTTATTGTAAAAGTAACAGGGGGAATAAATGCAGAATGAGATGATGAGAAAGCACATGTGGGTGTGATGTTTCAGAGGTGCACATCCACGTGTGTGTGTGTGTGTGTGTGTGTGTGTGTGTGTGTGTGTGGTAGAACAAAATACAGTTTTCCTCAGATCTCTGTTTGTTAGCACGCAGGGGTCCAAGCACTTAAAAACCTTAAAAAACAATTCTTTAAAAAATAGTGTTAATAAAAGTAATGGTTAAGGTCCAGGATTGCTTATAAACACCCCCCCCCCTGTGTGTGTGTGTGTGTGTGTGTGTGTGTGTATGTGTGTGTGTAGAGCTGAGTGGGACGATCGATGCCCCAGATGTTAAACTGAACATGGGCAGTGATCACAGCCGGGATGCCTACGCCGCTAACTTCCTGCGGCAGAGAGGATACGGGTGGCTGCTGGAGGTGGAGGAGGACGAGGCTGAGGAGACCAAACCTTTACTGTGAGTCTCATTAACACCGTCCTGTTCCAAATTTATTCTCGTCTTTACTGTTACCATGTGCTCCAGTCTTCTGGGAAGGCTTTCCACTGGGTTTTGGGGGCGTGGCTGTGGGGATTTGTGTTCATTCAGTTACAAGAGCGTTAGTGAGGTTGAGGTCAGGTGCTGATGGTGATGTAAGGAGACTCCAGTTCCAGTTCATCCCGAAGGTGATGAGTCAGTGGGGTTGAGGTCAGGGATCTGTTCAGGACACTCGACCTTCTTCTAACCTTCACACACCACGTCCTCATGGAGCTCGCTTTGTGCACTGGTCATGCTGGAACAGGCACATGGGGTGCACATACTTTTGACTGTAGACGTTTGTATGAAAAGACTGACTTGCGATGTGCCAGGAGTCAGAGGCTAAATGTCTTTAGGTGAAGATCTTTTATAGTAAACGTGTGATGTTTCATATCATTTGGAAAAACTGCACGTTTGAGAAAATGTCCCTTAGCAACACCCTAGCAACCATAGCCACAGCATCTGCCTAGTAAACACATGGAATACCATAGGAAACACTTTACTAACCACTTAGGATTCCATAGCAACCACGTAGCAACAGCAGGGAGTTGTATAAGCGGCATTTAGTTCAGGAAATAAACTTCTTCTTTTTGTGGTTAATGTTCTTGTTAATGATGCTCTCTCTCTCTCTCTCGCTCTCTCTTTCTCTCTCTCTCTCTCTCTCTCTCTCTCTCTCTCTCTCTGGTCACAGGGAGGAGCTGGACATCGACCTGAAGGACATTTACTATAAGATCCGGTGTGTGTTGATGCCCATGCCGTCTCTGGGCTTTAACAGACAGGTGGTCAGAGATAACCCTGACTTCTGGGGACCGCTGGCCGTCGTGCTGCTCTTCTCCATGATCTCCATCTACGGGCAGTTCCGCGTGAGTCCGAGTCACAAAGTTCTGCTGTCGGTGTGACTGTAGAAGCGTAGATCAGACACGCGGAGGAGGTAGAATCCACCCTAGGCAGATAACATTGGTGTTTAGGAGTTTCTGGTGTGTTTATTGGAGATGTCAGAGACGTGGGAGTGCAGTGATGAGTGTGAGCTCCATGAGGGTTTTATTCCTCTTACACCACAGCTGCACCTTGATTAATGACCAATCAGAACGCAGCAGTGTGTTGGAAACGGCGTGAAGGCGCCTCAGTGCAGCACATCGATGAGGTAAAGTGACACGGTGGGGTGTTTTGTTGTTGTGTTATTCAGGTGGTGTCTTGGATAATCACCATTTGGATATTTGGGTCGTTGATGATCTTCCTGCTGGCCAGAGTGCTGGGTGGAGAGGTAACAACACCAACTCCCTGTGAAGGAGCTCACGTTAATCCTGATCCCAGCATCCATTCTGTTTTAAGGCTTGAACTGGAATGATTTCTGATCTTATTGCAGGTTTCTTACGGTCAGGTGCTGGGTGTGATCGGATACTCGCTGCTCCCTCTCATCGTCATCGCGCCCTTACTGCTGGTCACTGGAGCGTTCGAAATCGTCTCCACACTCGTCAAGGTTATTTTCCGTTATTATATTACTGTTCTTAACGTTTTAACGCGTATGCATTAGTAACTGTGACATTATTATTATTATTATTATTATTATTATTATTATTTAATAAAAGGTAGCTAAACTTTTTGCCTAGGTTACAGGAGTTCTCTCGGTCGGTGGATTGACTAGCATGTGCTCATCGAAGCGGGAAGTTCCTCGGCCCCACGCGTCTGAACCAATGAATTTCTGCACTAATGTTTCCACAGGTTGCTGGTTGTGATGTTTGTGTTCCATAGCCGATATCAAGGTCCAGCATGCTAACAAACACATCCTATATCTCCCCACAAACCCACGACATAAACTCCAAATATCTTTAGTAAAAATCTTACTGAACCCTGATTGGATGAACGATCAGCCAGTGGCATCCATCAGCTGAGACACGCCCCCAACTCATATTTACATAAACACGTTTCTTTAATCTTATCTTCCAAGAATAAATACATATTTTCGGTACTTCCAACAATACAATAACTTTAATATTATTACTAAATGTTTCTAATATTATAATAAGGGATATACAAATAGTTTATCTATTCTCATTTTATTCTCAGTTTATCTTCTCATAGAAGGGTATTTATAATAAATATAATAGTGATTATTATTATTATTATTATTATTATTATTATTGTTATATACTGTATAGGACAGTGATGCTGAGTTCTGGAATCTGATTGGTCAGGAGGTGAGCAGTGGTTCTGTATGACGGCGCGGCTCAGACCAGAGCTCCGGCTGTAACATGAACCACGGGTTTATATTAACGCGCTCGTTCTAATATGTTCTTGTTTCCATAGCGACAGATCATTCACAGGGACTCGTACACCGAACGCTCCACATAATCGAAGATGAATAATAACCAGATTTTAAAAACCGTGTTGTTTAAGAAAGTAAAACGTTTCATCATCGATGTGGTGATGTTTATTTAACTTTTATGGAAGGAGTCTCCAGTGCCAGTGCTTTAACAGTCCCGGGACAGGAAAGTGTTCAGAGTTTACTCTCTCCGGTTTCTCAGTCAAGTGACCAACTGCGTTCTTTTGAGGGAGGCAGAGAGAGAAAGAAAGAGAGAGAGAACGAGTGGGAGGAAGAGAGGGACAGAACCTTAGAGAGAATGAACTAGAATATGAGTGAGGGAGGGAGGAAGAATGAGAGAGGGAGGGGGAGAATGAGAGAGAGGGAGTGAGAATGAGAGAGGGGAGAGAGAATGAGAGAGAGAGAATGAGAGAGGGGGAGAGAAGGAGAATGAGAGAGGTAGGGAGGGAGAATGAGAGAGGGAGGGAGGGAGAATGAGAGAGGGAGGGAGGGAAAATGAGAGAGAGGAGGGAGAATGAGAGAGGGAGGGAGAGGGAGGGAGGGAGGGAGAATTAGAGAGTGAGAATGGGAGCGAATGAGAGAGGGGGGGAGGGAGTGAGAATGAGAGGGAAAATGAGAGGGAGGGAGAATGAGAGGGAGGGAGAATGAGATAGGGAGGAGGGGGAGAGAGGGAGAGGGGGGAGAAAAAGAGAGGGAGGGGGGAGAGAAGAGAGAGGAGGGGGAGAGAAAGAGGGGGGGAGAGAAAGAGAGGGGGGGAGAATGAGAGGGGGGGAGAATGAGATAGGGGAGGAGGGGGGGGGGGGGAGAGAAAGAGAGGGAGGGGGGAGAGAAAGAGAGGGGGGAGAGAGGGGGAAGAGGGGAGAGGGAGAGAAAGAGAGGGAGGGGGGAGAGAAAAGAGGGGGGAATGAGGGAAGAGAGGGAGGGGGGAGAGAAAGAGAGGGAGGGGGGAGAAAGAGAGGGGGGGGAGAAGAGAGGGGGGGAAGAAAAGGGGGGAAGAAGAGGGGGGAGAAAGAGAGGGAGGGGGGAGAATGAGGGGGAGAGAAAGAGGGGGGGAAATGAGAGAGAGAGAGAAATGAGCGAGAGAGAGTGAGAAGGGGGGGGGGAAGTTATGTCCTAATTATGGTGATGAATAAATGTTGATGATTTGAAAACGTGTGTGTTATTAGATTTATTCCACGTGTGTGAATCATAATTAAACATCGTGTCTTCATTAGGATTCTAAACGGATTTGTTCAGAATAAGAGTTTTAATGGAAGTTTGTTTGTTTGTTTGTTTGTTGTTTTGCTGCAGCTGTGCGGCGTGTTCTGGGCGGCGTATAGCGCGGCGTCGCTGCTCGTCAGTGATGAGTTCAAAACGAAGAAGCCTCTCCTCATCTATCCCATCTTCCTGTTGTACATCTACTTCCTGTCCCTGTACACCGGCGTCTGATCGGCACTTTGCTTGGACACTGACTCAGACAGACGCTACGGGGTAGGGTGGGGCGGGGCAGGGGAGTGGGACAGGGCGGGGCACAGGTCACATGATTCAGAAGACGGAGCATGGATTTTCATTTCTCTTTTCTTTTCTTTGTCCTTTATTGTGTACAGTTACTGTATTTAATGCACCAGATTCTCTTTAGCTTTTATCCGGCGCTCAGACGCCGCTGGGGTTCCGCTCGCTCCGGCGCTCGTTATTCTGTGTTCTGGGGCAGAGGTCTGACACACGCCCTTAGTTCTGTCACGTATGGGGGTTTCTGGGAGCTTTTCGATTTCATTGACAGCTGAAACCGCTCTCTGCTGATTTCTTTTTGTAGAAAGAGGAAACGTGTGTGAAGAAAGCGTGCCTTGGGGGGGTTTATACAGCCGTGGTTTATTTTATCGGACTGTAAACGTAGCCAAAACAGATGACTTGTAAAATAACTCTATAACCGCAGACTTTATATTCAGCAGATTTACAGGAAAAAAAACAAAACAAAAAACATGGCAGGATTTTCGTTGAAAAAGAAAATCCACGACATTGTGATGTTCATGTACAGCTCATTATTAAAACTCATTATTCATCATTCAATCTCGTGTTTTAAATGTCATCATATTTTCTAATCGAAACACAAACACAACTCTGTTTTTTCCCCCCGTGTGTATCCTGCTCCGTGGGGTGCCATTACTTACGATACGGAATTGGATGAAGGGTGATGGAGGAGGCGTGGCCTCTGTGTGACTCAGTGAAGCTGTGGCCTCTGTGTGTATAGGCAAAGGAGGCGTGGTCTCGGTGTCTCAGCGAAGGGGGCGTGGCTTCGCTCAGTCTCAGTACAGGAGGTGTGGCCTGTTTTGTACTGAACTATTATTTGGTTTAATGTATTTTAAAGACAGTAGTTTATTGCTGCACATTATTTCATCTTAAAAGGAATAAAAGCAGCTGTGATTTTATAAACGGAGGAAAATGAGAAAGATCCTAATTACTATCATCATCACAGCACTTTTTATAGGCCTCGGGTGAAACATGAGCAGAAGATATTTATAAACGAAACACAATAATGTACAGATAAACTTACCGGGCTTTTCTTTTTATTGCTTCCCATCTCATCAGTGATCTGATTCAATCCTCACTTTACAAACGCTTCCGTCTTCCAGATAAATGTGTGTGTGTTCACCGCAGTGCTGCTGACAGGACGGGTTGAGTTCAGTAGGAATGTACTGGAAGAAACTGTATGAAGTTCAGTTCCTGCTTGATCATATAGTTCACTTGGTGTAATTATACAAAGATCAAAGACATCAACAACACGACCTGTGTACAGTAACGCCTATAATTACTTCCGCTTTTCAGATCGTAAACACTAACATTAGATCATAGGAATTCATTTGAGATATTGTAGCTGGAAAAAAGAACAACGTTCCTCCTGCAGATTATAGACAAGAAATGTGAAGAAATCGTTCAGAGAGGCAGCTAAGAGGTCAAGGATAACTCTGAACACGATTCTACCACCACCGTGCTTCACTGCGTCTGATCCCTCCATCAACACACTCTGGGTCATGATTAAAACCGGTTGAAGAGTGGAACAGCTGCGAATGTTCTAGAAGTTAGTAGAATGAACACCAGCAGGAGACTGAACACGAGGAAAGCTCTTTGAACCCCACAGTCAGAGCTGAGCTGAGCTGTCTCATGGCTCTTGTGAAGGTTGATGGTGTCGTAGATTCTGCTTAGCACCAGGATATTTTGCCTAACTAATCTGTTATGACTTGACCTTGGATGGAACTTTTAACAACATGATGAACATCTCAGTCTCTGGATGTGAACTCTGTTAAAAGCTTGAATCAAAGAGAACTCCACTGTTTTATTTGAAAAGAAGAAAAAAATATATATATATTAAAATAAAACTATACGACATTCCCATAGATTTAGGATCAAAATATCACTTATACTACAATATTTTCAGGTAGGGTGCCAATAATTTGAATAATGACGAACTGGATTGTGGCAACAAATACAATATTAAGATGATAATTAATGTTTGCACTAGTGTCTATACATATTTATACATTATGTATATACTCTTTATATATCCCTGTATTGTTCTCCTTACTGTCTCTCTCAACTCTTCTTTTTGTCTTTTTTTTTTGGCTGCTGCTGTGACACCCGAATTTCTCCATCTGGAGATTAATAAAGTATTATCTTCCATCCATCCATCCATCTTCAACCGCTTACTCCTTTTCAGGGTCGCGGAAGTATTATCTTAAAATAAGACTAATATTAAATTAATAATAGTTTAACTATTAATCCAGTAGAGATGGACTTGAATATCTGGAATGGTGGCAGGTTTAATGGTAGTGAAGCTTCTGATTTCCTCGAGGAAAGAAAAAAATTCTATATCTATCCATCATGGTGGACCATCAACCAATTAACCCATCCATCCATCCATCCATCAATTCATCAATTAACCAATCAATCCATCCATCCATCTATCCATCAATTAACCCATCCATCCATCCATCCATCCATCCATCAATTCATCAATTAACCAATCCATCCATCAATCCATCCATCCATCTATCCATCAATTAACCCATCCATCCATCCATCCATCCATCAATTAACCAATCCATCCATCCATCCATCAATCCATCAATCAACCAATCCATCCATCCATCCATCAATCAACCAATCCATTCATCAATCCATCCATCCATCAATTCATCAATTAACCAATCCATCTATCCATCAATTAACCCATCCATCCATCCATCAATTAACCAATCCATCAATTAACCAATCCATCCATCCATCCATCCATCAATTAACCAATCCATCAATTAACAAGTCAACCCATCAATTAACCAATCAATCCATCAATTAACCAATCAATCAATCAATTAACCAATCCACCAATTAACCATCCATCAATTAACCAATCCATCCATCAATTAACCAATCCATCAATTAACCAATCAATCCATCAATTAACCAATCCATCCATCCATCAATTAATGGTGTAATTAGTGGTGTAAGGTGTGCTTATGGAAGGGTAGAACCTCTGGTGTGGGTAGCAGTCGTACTCCTGTGGGGGTAGCTAGTCCACCTTTGGACCCCACACTCAGGCACTCATCTCTCACCTGTGGCTCCAAGAAGCTGTAGTATGCGCAGCTGCCACACCACGGGCAACAGCTTCGACTGACCGGCTAAACCAGGTTGAGGGTAGCTGACGGGTCTCAAACCGTCTGTGAGTTCTGGGCTTGTCACCCATAGCATGCAAAGACTGGATCCGGCAGACTGCGCGGAGGAACCTTCAACTGGTCAACGGGCAGGAAGGCAGACCTAGCAAAGCGACGTGGAGCGCTAAGAGCACGGCAAGACACGTAGGACACCTTGTTCATCCACTGCATCCAGTCTCCATTCCAGCCATCTAGACTACGTCTTGCTACTGGATTAAATGAGGCTGACGTAGCGCAACTCTCCCTCACTTTAATCCAATTCACGCGCAAGTCATTTATGTCATCACCTATAGATGACATAAATGGTCCTCATCGACCCCGATGGACGAACATCATCATCATCAATTAACTAATCCATCCATCCATCAATCAGTCCCAAATCATTCTTTAAATTAGAGGATATAATTTTAAATAGAGTTCAGATGCCTTCATCAAAAATATTCTTTTCCATTCCAAATAAAAGGTTTATTGCAGAGATGTTTCTCAAAATACTTCTTATAGTTTGGTTAAAGTTAGATTTAAAAGGAACAATTTAGAATTTAAATGGAACAATTTAGGAACAACGACATAAATAAAACAATTGTTCTAACAGTTTGTGGTGTTTTCTTTATGAAACAATAAATAAATCCCAAGTCTTTCCCTTTGTAGAGCATCTTCACAACACCAATACTACAAACCTTTCAGCTTTCAGAAAGTAAAGTGCACACGCACGCAGATTTAATTAGACCAAACCTCATTTGCATAAATTATTTGCTCAATTATTATCTAAAAAAAACCCCACCCTTCCACTACATAAATACCTGTAAGAACCTCAGCAATCAGCTGCAGAGGATGAATTCTGATATTCTATAATCTACAGATGAAGAAACACCCTCACGATACACATGTACAGTGGCGCCGCTAGAGGCCAGGACGAGAACAGCACACGGAAAACGTCTGAAACCTTCGATTTCACTCGTCACTACCGCTCCAGAGATGTGTTTGGGATGAGCCGGGACACACCGGGTGCAGTTCGTGCCGCAGGTTCAACACGCTGCTGGGGTTTGTGAGGGTAGTGTGGGGGTATGGAGGGAGTTACAGGCTGTACGCAGTCTCCGCAGCGGTGTACACACTCACACGAGCGGATTGTCCGTAGCGCTGATGGTGAATCGGAGTGAGCGCAGCGCAGCGCGTGCGGGGGGGGCGGAGGGAGGAGGGGGAGGAGGAAACAGAAGAGAAGCCGCTGAGGGAGGGAGAGAGGAGAGAGCAGAGCCAGTCAGGTTCTGTCCAGCGCTACTTTTTGTTGAATATTTGGCTTTATTTTGATCTTTTTAAACACCCGCTAGTGTCAGAGGGGATCTCTGGAGAGCGACTCGGACGGACGGTGAGAGGGTTTTAAGGGGAAAATGGCCGCGGCGGGTGCTGCGGCCTGCGGCTCGTCCGAATCCTCGGACTGGATTTTGGTCAGAGACGGGCGGCTGCGCTGCGACGAGGAGGGCCTGCGGAGCCTGTCCTACCACCCGGCCCTCAACGCCATCCTGGCCGTGACCAGCCGCGGAAGTATCAAAGTCATCGACGGCACTTCCGGAGCCATATTACAGGCCTCCGTGCTGCACGGTGAGGCTGGTTTGTATTTTAATGAGCCGACACACCGAGCTAATCTAGCGGCCTTTTTCTTCTTCTGTCGTGAGCTGGGATGCTAAGCGAAGCTAACACCTCGCCGAGTCCAGCCCAATGTGGGCCGTATCCCAAACGGCACCTTGCTGAACCTCTAGGGCGCTACGTAGGACGTGTGGGAGTGGCTATGTCTCATACGTCACGGGGAGCACTATGTAGGGAGTACTCGGCTATTTGGGATACGGCTCGTTGCTTTTACTAGCATGCTATGCAAACTCAGTCATGCCACAGAACACGAGTCGTTTCTGAAATCACATCCATGACGCTGTAGTTTTTGGAAGAACTCTCCGCTCTTGTTGATTTGTTTTGCAAGTCGAAAAAAAGGACGATTGTCAAGTCTGTTCGCAAGCTTAGCTTAGGTTACGGTAGTTCTACTTCCCATCTTTACCGACAAGTCCCGCCTTCTGCGTTAGGATTGGTTACAAGAATTCGGTCTCCTCCGTGATTGGTTCGATCTTCGCCGAGCGTGACATGCTAGCCAATCCTCGAGCACGGAGGCGGGACTTAAGCGTAGTACTTCTTTAGCTAGCGCCGTGTCATGAATATTTATTCATGAGTAAATCTCAGTGTCGGTCTGAAACTCTCTTTTACGTGTCATTTAAAGCTGTTTTGAACTCGACTGTCGGTTAATAATAATAATAATAATGATTTTTTGCTAGTGTACTCGTTAGTATCAATACTAAACGCTTGCTCAGCTAGCACTAAATCCGGCCGTCACTTTCAGTACAGTTATTATAAACAGATCATTAATGGATGAATGAAAAACCGAGGTGAAACATGTATATCATTATGTAAATGAATCTGAACTTAGTTCGAATGGCCACATGAACGCTGCAGGTCCTTATTGAAGGTGAATGACACGGAGTTGTGGGGTTGCTGTGGTCACGTGACCCGCCTGGCTTTAGTGATGTGATTTACACTGAACTACACTTAACACCCACAACACCCCCATCACCCCCCATCCTCCGACATGACCCGCTCGAGGGGGTTATAACCACTTCAGGACACTCGGACAATGTTCCAGCGTTCACATCCAGTTCAATGGGAGAACGAGTTGTGGTGGTGGTTCAGTGTCACCTGCACATCATCTGCTTCTCGTCCAGCACTGATCAAGAACTTTGATGTGACGATAATCGGCTGTCTGATTATACCTCGATTTTTCACAGGGTTTAGCTCGTTAGGCATTAATGAAGGATTTAACGGCACGAGAGCGTCCCTCTTTCATCTTCATTCTTTGCATCACAGGTTATGATGTCATGGAAACCAGCCTCATTTATCGTTCGTCACATCGGGTTTGATCTATTTTTTTTTATTGGTGAATGGTTCACAGGAGCGTTTGTGTCTGTGGTGTTGATTTGAGGAACTCGTACTGTTTAGTCATCACTCTGTTGTTGTTGTTTGTTTTGTGGGCGTGGCTAAACGTAAACACGCTCTGATTCGCTGCTGATTGAGGTTTATTAAGACACACACACACACACACACGTACAAAGATCACCTTTTTTTTCTTTTTTTTTGTAAATGTCACAGTTATTTTTGAGTTGGGTTTGACCACAATTACGAACACGCTGCGTTTCCGCTCGGCCGCGTTGGCGAGTAAACGAACACGAGACGCTGCTGAGGTTGTACTCGCAGTTTAGGGTGTTTTTAATAACGATGTAAACCAGGACCAGGGTTCGGATCGGGTTATTTCTACGGCCCTGGATTTGTCCCGCGGTTGTCAGACTTGTTACCATGACGACAGATCCACACGACCAGCTCATCCCCTCAGGAGCGGATTATTCGGCGTAAACGTGGTTAGATCGAGTGTTTTGTAAATAAGCTACAGAGAGTTCACGGGATAATATCGATACATCGTGATCAGTCATGTTCGTATCGTGATGTCTTTTATCGACGTTAGAATAAAAAAAAAAACAACAGTTACGCACGTTACCAAGCTTTCCGTCTGAATCTTTCTTTCTCTTCACATTTCTCTTCGTTTTCCGTGTTCATTTATTTTCATAAACATTAAATAAGTTTAACATCAAATCGTTCCATAATTAATATAAAACCGAGGTAGAAGAGGAATAAAACCCCTCGGGTACATGCTGTTACAGGAAACTAATCGGTGGTGTTGGAGACTGTGTGAAGAGTTTTGTTAATCAGAAGTGGGCGTGGCTTAGTGTAAAGCACCGCCGTACTGCCGGACATCAGATTTTCAGACCACACAAGGTTGTTTCAGAACCTTCAGAAATGTGTGTGTGTGTGTGAGAGAGAGAGCGAGCGAGAGCAGTGATACAATCAATAATGTGAGATGTGAGACAAGTGGTGTGTCAGGGGTTATTAAAGGTCACCTCTCTCTGTTTATCAGTAGCGCGAGCGTCTCATTCCATTCCTCCTCTGAATGAAAACTTCATTAATGTTACTCTGGCAGTTCTACTGAAACTCTGAAGAACTGAGCGGAGAACATCAGTCTCTGAGGTTTTCAGCTGTGTCTGTGGCTCGTGTTAGCAGCGTCTAATCGTTACGTGACTCACGTGGGATTATCTGAAACGCTAGAGAAAGGTTATTTGCTCATTTTCGCAAATTCACTACTGATGAATTTATTGACTAAATGTTACGTGAATGTTTACACACGTATGAGGCACTTATTAGTGTTTAAGAGCTACGTCATGTAGGGCTGAGTAGAACTGACTCGTAGCACTGTTCAACACGAGCAGCATAGATCTGCATTATGTAGAGCTGTTTCACATAGCTTTTTAACGCAGAGCTGTTTAACATTAGCAACATAGAGCTGCGTTACTTAGAGCTGTTTAACGCACCGCTGTTTAACGCACAGCTGTTTAGCATGAGCAACGTAGAGCTGCATCACGTAGAGCTTTTTATGTCAGCTGGCTAACACAGAGCTGTTTAACATGTGCAACACCGAGCTGACTGACGTAGAGCTGTTTAACATTTAGAGCTGTCATGTAGAACTGTTTAACACAGATGACTAATAGAGCTGTTTCATGTAAAACTGACTAACGTAAGGCTGTTTAACATTGAGCTGTTTAACACAGAGCTGCGTAACATAGTTGTTTCATTTAGAGATGTTTAACATGTGCGACGTAGTGCTGCGTCACGTAGAGCTGTTCGACACAGAGCTGTTTAACATGTGCTACGCCGAGGCGTTTAACGGCGAGCTGACTAACGTAGAGCTGTTTAACATGTATAACGCCGAGCTGTCTGACGCCAAGCTGTCTGATGTAGAGCTGTTTAACATGTATAACGTAGAGCTGTTTAACATGTATAACGTAGAACTGACTAACACCAAGCTGTCTGACGCAGAGCTGACTAACGTAGAGCTGTTTAACTTGTATAACGTAGAGCTCTTTAACATGTATAACGTAGAGCTGAATAACAGAGCTGACTAATGTAGAGCTGTTTAACATGTATAACGTAGAGCTGACTAACGTAGAGCTGACTAATGTAGAGCTGTTTAACATGTATAACGTAGAGCTGTTTAACATGTATAACGTAGAGCTGCCTAACGTAGAGCTGTTTAACATGTATAACGTAGAGCTGACTAACATAGAGCTGTTTAACATGTATAACGTAGAGCTGTTTAACATGTATAACGTAGAGCTGCCTAACGTAGAGCTGTTTAACATGTATAACGTAACGAGCTGTTTAACATGTATAACGTAGAGCTGCCTAACGTAGAGCTGTTTAACATGTATAACGTAGAGCTGAATAACGTAGAGCTGTTTAACATGTATAACGTAGAGCTGTTTAACATGTATAACGTAGAGATGCCTAACGTAGAGCTGTTTAACATGTATAACGTAGAGCTGAATAACGTAGAGCTGTTTAACATGTATAACGCAGAGCTGACTAATGTAGAGCTGTTTAACATGTATAACGTAGAGCTGACTAACCTAGAGCTGTATAACGCAGAGCTGACTAATGTAGAGCTGTTTAACATGTCTAACGTAGAGCTGACTAACCTAGAGCTGTATAACGCTGAGCTGACTAATGTAGAGCTGTTTAACATGTCTAACGCCCAGCTGTCTTACATGTGCAATACCGAGCTGTTTAACACAGATGACTAATAGAACTGTTTCATGTAGAGCTGTTTAACACAGAGCTGCGCAGCATAGAGATGTTTAACGTAAAGCTGAGTATCTTAGAGCGGCATCACAGAGCTAACATGCTGTGTGTTTTGAGTTGCGCTGGATGTTCTTCTGTTGGTGTGAGCTGATAAACTGAGCTGAAGGACAGAGTTTGTTGCTTTCTGGAGATTTGGAATGAAGAACAAAATACAAAAATAATGATGGATATGATTCACAAGATGCTTTAATCTAGAAAGTGTTTCCCATGCGTAGGCTCTACTTGGGCACCCCGCCCAGGTAGATTAAGACCCGCCCAGGTAGATTAAGACCCGCCCAGGTAGTTTAAGACCCTTTTTCCCCCTCACACCATAATAAAAACGCCACACTAAACAGTTAGTGTATTGGATGCCTAAACGTTAAAACGATAGCGCCACACATTTAAACTGAGGAGGGTACAGTAACGTTAGTTGGTCTGATTAGCTGTGTAGTGATGGTAGATCTGGCCTCGACACCGAACTGAACACTCAGTGATGTAACTTGAACCTTATCGAGAACTTAACACAACGTTAGATAACGTTCTCAAGAGTGTACTTCTTTATTTCTCCCATTCACCGTATTTCTCTCTACCATCTCCATTCGCTGTCTAGCTCGCTCAACCAGTGCCGCATGCGCTCTCTCTCTCTCTCTCTCTCTCTCTCTCTCTCTCTCTCTCTCTCTCAACCACTGCCGTGCTCGCTCTCTCTTCGCTGTCTAGCTCTCTCGACCACTGCCGTGCTCGCTCTCTCTTCGCTGTCTAGCTCGCTCGACCACTGCTGTGCTCTCTCTCTTCGTTATCAAGAGCGTACTTCTGTGTATGCTTTATTTCTCCCATTCACCGTCTTTCTCACTACCATCTCCATTCACTGTCTAGCTCGCTCGACCACTGCTGCGTGCTCTCTCTCTCACTCTCTCTCTCTGTGTCTCTCTCTCTCTATATTTGCCGTCTAGCTCACTCAACTACTGCTGCGCGCGTTCTCTCTCTCGCTCCATGCTGTCAGCTCGCACTCTCCTCTTTCTAAAGAAGAGAGGTCCTCCCTTCGTCCTACACTGCAGTATTCCATAATGTAAAGTTATTTATTTTTGACATGTTCATCATGTTTTGTTCTGTAATATATTTTTAAAAAGGAAATATTTAGCGTGAGTTCTCCCCTGAGCTCGGGGGATTTTTTAAATTATTTCTACAAAAACAAAATAATCCTGATGTAGTGTTCACACTATGGGTCAAAAGTTTGTGGACACGGGACAGATGTTTCTCGTGACGTTAAAGGCTTTTGATCTAAAGGTGTGAGATTAATCGTGGGAATTCGGTGTCGTAGACAAAAATATCATCGTGCTCGTTTCTTTCATTAGGAGTCTAACATTTTATTTCTAAAAAATCTTTATTTAATCGGACGACTCGGAGAGAAATATTCTGAAAAGCAGGGGATAAGTGTGGAGCGTCGGTGTGAACTCCTTTAATACCGTTTAAAAATCATCTCGGGGAAACTCCTCAAGAAAGCGCCGAGAATACACTCCTGAAAATCCTCGAGCAAAAGGGCGTCGACTCTGAAGACCATAAAATACTCAATTATTCAGATTTATTTTGGAGTTTTTTATCATGACATTATTCCCAGAGTCCCATTTGTGTTACAGTTTTGATGACTTTATTCTAAAATGTGGAAAATAAAATGTGTAAACTTGTACACGACGTCTGGCTCGACGGTGCTCTGAAACGTGGGTTAGTCATCGCACGTGTGAAGCGTGTCGTGTGTTGTGCCGGCAGTGGAGTAAACAGAAACTGATTTCAGTGGGAAGAGGAAATACATTGGTTGGAAAGTAAGTACACCCTCTTCCGTTCTACGTTTTTATTTATCAGCGCCTAAATAACAATTGTGCGCTCCTCTTTAACTTCTATAAACAAATAAATAAGCTGAGGAGTGTACAAAAAAACACACACACGCAGATTTCAATGTGTGTTCATGCCAACATTCAGTAACCAGGTGTGAGAAAATAAGTACACCCTATAGTCCAGTAACATGTAGAACCACCTTTAGCAACAACAACTTGGACAGATACAGTGGCAAGAAAAAGTATGTGAACCTTTTGGAATTTCATGGTTTTCTGAATAAATTTGTCATTAAATGTGATCTGATCTTCATCTAAGTCAGGGGTACTGACAAATATAATGTGTCTAAAATAATAACACAAAAAAAATTCTGATCTTTCATGTCTTTATTGAACACACTCATTCAACATTCAAAATGGCAGTGGAAAAAGTAAGTGAACCCTTAGAATTAATAAGTGGTTGACCCCGCCCCTTGGCAGCAGTAACCTCAACCAGGCGCTTCCTGTAGCTGTGGATCAGACCTGCACATCGTTCAGGAGGAATTTTATCCCATTCTTCCTGCAGAACTGCTTTAGCTCGGTCATATTCTTTGGACGTCGTGTGTATGTCTCTCTTCAAGTCATTCCAGAGCATCTCTATTGGGTTGAGGTCTGGGCTCTGACTCGGACACTCCAAAAGGTGGGTTTTGTTTTTCTGAAGCCGTTCTGTTGTGGACTCGCTCTGGTGTTTTGGGTCGTTGTCCTGTTGCATCACCCTCATCAACTTCTACACAGTTTCAGCAGACGTACAGACGTTCTCACATCCTGAAGAATTGTCTGATACACTTGGGAATTCATCTTCCCCTCGATGACTACAAACTGGCCAGATCCTGATGTAGCAAAGCAGGCCCAAATCATGAGATTCCTCCGCCAGACTTTACAGTTGGGATGATGTTCTCATGATGATATGCCGTGTCCTTTCTACACCAGATGTAGTGCTGTGTGGTTTTTACAAATAGTTCAATCTTAGTTTCATCAGTCCACAGAACATTTTGCCCGTACCGCTGTGGAGTGTCACTGTGCTCTTTTACAAAGTTCAGGGGTGCAGCAATGTTCTCTTTAGTAAGCAGTGGCTTCCTTCGTGGTGTCCTGCTGTAGAGACCCTGCTTGTTCAATGTTGTGCGTATTGTAGACTCATGAACAGAGATGTTAGACAGTTCCAATGATGCCTTCAAATCTTTGGCTGTCATTCGGGGTTGTTTCTTTACCTCACTGATGTGCTCTTGGTGTCATTTTGACTGAGCGCCCAATTCTTGGTAGAGCAGCAACAGTTCCAAAGTGTCTCCATTTGTAGATGGAGAAATCACTTTGTGACCCTTGCCAGCTTTATGTAAATCAACTGTTCTTGATCGTAGATCCCGTGAAAGATCTTTTTGGCGAAGCATGGCTCACATAAGCATGTGCAAAAGTTTGAGGGGTTTTTCCAGTCAAAGTCGCTGTAGTCCACACCTCCAAACTCATTTTTTAAACCTGATTCCAGTTAGCTTTTTTGAGGTCATTAACTCGAGGGTTCACATACTTTTTCCACAAGCACTATGAGGTTTTTTTGGTTGTTCTCAATAAAGACATGAAGGATCAGAATTTGATTTGTGTTATTTTTCAGACACATTATATTAGTCAATACCCCTGACTTAGATGAAGATCAGATCACATTTTATGACAAATTTATTTAGAAAACCATGAAATTCCAAAGGGTTCACATACTTTTTCTTGCCACTGTATTTATCAAGAATATTCTTCTATAGTGGAGATCATTGAGACAGCAATCATTGCGTTTACACGGACAACAATAATCCGATATTAAGACGATACTAGCATGTAAACGGCAGTTTTTAATGACCTTAATCTGACGAACATCATACTCGACGTAAACACTAATAGAATCAAGACGTGTGGAGTATTCCTGTTTTAGTCGTATTATAGACATGTAAACACCTTAATCACATTATTAACGTCGTGTGAGTTTTCACCGCGTTGTGCGATAGGACACGATCACACACCGTGCAGCGCTCAATCGTTTTATGGCAAACGAGAGAGCACGGCTGCGTCCCAAACCACGGACTTATCTACTACATAGGTGAAATACATGTATCTCGGCTACTACATAGACGGTAATTAAGGACGCGGTTTGGGACGCAGCCCACGACTTCAAGCAGTCGTCTATTAGCACGTACAGCATGACTAATAATTAACTGCACTTGAAGCATTCGTAAAAAATTTTAAATAACACCAAAAACTGTATACGATGCCGTAACGAAGACCAACTGTATGTCTATGTGAAATTCTGGAGGCACGGCCTGGCGCGGTGACGTAATGACGTGTGCTGTTAATGGATTTATGTTCTAGAACATGTAAAACGGGAACATGAGCAGAGTATTCTAAAAGTGACTCATGTAAACACCTTAATCAGAATATTGACTTATTCAGAGTAAGGTCAATAATTAGATTACTGCAGTCCATGTAAACGTAGTCAGTGTCTGCAAGCCCAAATCGCCCCCCAACCACCATTCTACTTCACAGTGGGTATGAGGTGTTTGTGGTGATGAGCTGCTGTGTTCGGTTTTTCGCCACGCATAACGCTATGCATGATTGCCAGACATCTCCACCTTAGTCTCTTCAGTCCAAAGCAGGAGTGTCCAATCTTATGTTGTAAGGGCCGGTGTGGTGCAGGTTTTCATTCCAACCATGCACAAGCCACACCTGAGGCTATTATTAGCCAAAGTCAACTGATTAAACAGGTGGAATCAGGTGTGACATACAGTTGGATTGGAATGAAAACCTGCACAGATTGGCAGCTGTCTTGAAGGTTCTCCATTTGTAAACAATCCTCCTGACTAGAAACGGTGAATTTTAAATAGTTAGGAGACGGCCTTATAACCCTTTCCCAGATCGATGAGCGGCGTCAATCGCTTCTGAGGTCACGGCTGATGTTCTTTCTTCTTGGCTTGATGTAGACACACACCTGAGTGCTCCAGAACACCACACTGTCCCAGGTTCTGCTGATCCAGAGGTACTCCCACTTAGAATTACTCTCTCAGTGACTGACTGTAGGAAGGGAGTAGTTGGGTCTTCACACCTGGATTATGTTTTAGAGGAAAAGATGATTACATATTGAAATCTGTGGTGGTGTGTTTTTTTTGGACACACCTGAGCTTATTTATTTGTTTATAGAAGTTAGTGAGGAGCGCACAATTGTTATTTAGGTGCTGATAAAGACTGAAAGAGGCTGTATACAAAATCAAACCAGGATTTGTTTTCCTGATCTGTACGGTTAAATTGGTAAGTACGACACAAACGATTTAAATAAATAACGTTAATAAAAAGTGGCGAATTACACACATCGTAAATCCTGATCTAGATTTCGTAGCTTCATTTAACGCAGTGGGAAAATAAAACGAATCAAACAGCGAACAAATGATAAGACCGAGTTCCTCTCGGATTCAGACTGAGGAACCGGAACAACCGGCGTGAAAGAACATCAAGAAATAACCAAGTGCACGATTAATAAAAACCTCTGGATGCAGTAATTGATCATCACAGTAATTGTAAGTTGCTGACTCTCTCTCTCTCTCTCTCTCTGTGTGTGTGTGTGTGTGTGTGTGTGTCCACAGCGAAGCCCGGAGGCCGTGTGAGGTGTCAGTACTTCCCGGCGGTGGATAAGGTTCTGTTTGTGGATGATTACGCGGTGGGATGCAGGAAGGACCTGAACGGAATTCTACTCTTGGACACGGCTCTGCAGGCTCCTGTGTCCAAACCGGAGGACATGGTCCAGCTGGAGCTCCCGGTCACAGAGGTGGGCGAGCCGTAAACCCTCACGCAGAGCTTTTAAGCAGTCATAAGGGCGTTCTAAAGCCACCATGAAGAAGCTACAGATGAGTGCGCTTCATCGTAGTGCTCCTCTGGTCCTCTACAGGACGTAGTGTACCTCCTAACGTGCTGGGATGTGCCGAGGAAAAAGACTTCCACTGTACTGTAACATACGTGTGACCGATAATAATCTGATCGCGAGCGTGAACTGGTGGTCGTCATGGTGACGGGTGAAGCTTCCTCGTGACTGCTAACGCAGCTCACGTAGCTGCCTGCTTAACGGGTCGCTCGTGTAATTATCCTCAATAACGTGGCGCGATTTAACGGATTTCAGTAAATAAATAAACCGATTATATATCTGGCGCTGCAAACCTTATTTAATAATCTCTAATTACGAAGTAATTTACAGCGTTTCGTTAAGATCACTGACTTAAATGATTACTTCACTGCAATTACTTCATGAATATAAAATGAATACCAGGTAGTAATTAAGCTGTTATTAATCGATCGCTTAACAGCACCAGTGTGTTTCTTTTCATTATTAATGAGCTCTTAATTAACACTGATGAATTCCTTATTTAAAAATAAAATGATCATTGGGTTTTATAATTCTCATTAACAAGTCTGAATGCGGTGTTAGATTAGACGCCTCGTTGTCCGAATATTCAGTCTTTTTGGGTGTAAACCTTTTGTTCCGTTACTGTTCTCAGATCTGTGAGAAATGAATATCTCCGATATAACGCACTGTTTCTAATTGTACGTGAAAAGTAGAGTGTATACAGAAGAGTGTGTGATTAGGAGGGTGTCTGTAACGATGTGGATCGGATCAGCAGGTCAGTTGAGGGAGGAGATCACGTCACAGTCACGTGAGCGAGCGAGGCGCAGTAGAATGCAGACAGACAGGTCGGGCGTGGCGTTTAGTGTACAGGGCTGATGTGAGGTATTCACCACTCCTTTCTCTCCGTGTCCAGAGCTCCGCTCCAACATTCAGCACACACCCAGCAGACACGTAGAATCACTCATAACCTCACAGACGCCACCGCAAGGCCCAGTTTACACGCTGTGGAGCTGATTAGCAGTAAAAACTCCTACAGTCATGTACAGGGCCACAATTATTGGCACCCTTGGTCTAAAAAAAAAATGTCTGTTCACTAAAACCGAGAGAAAAATCGAGTCTGCAATTGAAGTTCATTTACGTCCTGATCGCGTGCTCGTACAGCTCCTTAAATCTCAGAACACGCACAACTTTAAATGTGCTGGGAGATTTGAAGCAGAATTGTAAGCTCTGTGTGTGTGTGTGTGTGTGTGTGTGTGTGTGTGTGTCAGGCTCAGCAGATGCTGTACGCGTGCCTGGAGAAGGTGGACATTGTGAACACAGAAGGTTATGACCTCTTCCTCACACAGCTGAAAGAAGGCCTGAAAAATACCTCACACGAGACGGCAGCCAATCACAAAGTGGCCAAGGTTTGAAAGTCAACACCAAACTCAACACGTACATTATACTATAGTGTATTTATTCCATAAAACACGTTTTATCTCCTTCAGCAGTTTCCTCTGACTGTTTTTAACAGTTCTGATTAGAGTAGGTTATTTTTTTTGTGTGTAATATATATATATATATATATATATATATATATATATATATATAAATAAAAGAATGAGGGTAGATTAGATATTGTGGTGTGTGTGTGTGTATTATTAGGGAATTCTCTAATACGTTAAAATCCGTAAAGGATCAGCACTTCAGCTGTACTTTTCATATTTAATCAAATGGAAAGGAAGTATGTTTAATACGGTTGAATCGGGTTTCACTCCTTGGCGTTGTCGTCCTGGAATACGCCGGTGCCGTCAGGGAAGAAGAAAATCCGCTGACAGGGATAACCTGGTCACTCAGAATCTTCAGGTTCTCGGCTGACTTCATTTCAGACCTGAGCAGCTGAAGAAACCCCGGACCATAACACTTCCTCCACAGGCTTGTACAGTAGGCACTATTGCTTCCTGTGCTTCCTTTAATTCCCTGATGCACCCATCACTTTGGAATAGGGTCGGTCTGGACTCATCAGACCACGCGATCTTTTTCCATTGCTCCACAGTCCAATGTTTACGCTCCACAGCAAACTCGAGTCGTTTTTATCCGATTAGACTGACTAAAAACTGGTGTTCTTGTGGCCACGCAGCTATTTAATCCCAGTCCTGTAAGTTCACTATTAAACACAGCCCTGAGTTCTACTGTCGAGTTCTGTACCGTGTGACTTCACCAAGATCTATCATAGTAGTTCTTCTGCAGAGTTGACCGTTCTCCTTATCCAGGTTTACTGATGCGTAGGACCGTTCTTAACCCAGTTCCAGGGATTTCAACATCTCCTTAGTTATTTTGTTTGCTTGATGCTTCTTCTGAAACACAGTAACATCTTTTTCAGCACCACAGGATACCTCTTCTGACATGGTAGCTTCAGAACTGCGAAAATAATAATGTGGCCTAGATCATGTGATAGTGGTTGGGCGTGGCCTAGATCCTCTGATAGAGATATTGCGATAACCTATTCAGTGAAGTGTTTCTGGTTGCTACGTGTAAAATTCAGCTGTCTGTTTATCTGAGAAATATTACGTCTAATCCACTTCGCCTGCGATAAAGAAAACGAACGCAGTGTGAGTTTCACTATGGGAAGCAGGCAGTGTCCGTTTTCAACTCCTCCCCCGACTGCAAGTGGCAACTCGCACCAATCGGTTAATCCGGCCGCAGCCCAAGTCCAACACTCCAAGTGATAGAAATGGGGCGTGGCCTATAGCGTGTGATAGAAATGGGGCGGGGTCTATAGCGTGTGATAGAAATGGGGCGTGGCCTATAGCATGTGATAGCATGTAACTGAAACTCATTACTGCATAAATCAAAGAATTCCAGACAGCTGTGTGAGTGCGTGTTAGTGTGTGTGTGTGAGAGGCTGTGCTGCTGCTGCTGCATTATTAATTATACATGTTCCTTCAGCTCCGTTCTAATACTCTGTTCTGCTTTGGCTTTTATTTTGAGTCCAGTGCAGCGCATCTTATTACACACACACACACACACACACACACAGTTTTGTGTCAGCAAATTTGAGTTTCCTTAAGTGCAGTATTTCAGTATTTTCTA